>VUQR01025035.1:10259-20920 GCA_015108515.1 Hemichromis elongatus | reverse complement strand
AAAAAACAAAAAAAAAAAAAAAAAAAAAAAAAATACAGGTTAAACAAGAAAAAAATATCACATCATTAGGAAGAAACTGCTTCTATTATTGTATCCAGTGATAGTGACAGCTCATCAATATTCACTATCATAACTAAACAATCACGATCTAGCCGGTAAAACTATAGCAAGCGCTGTTTTAAATCAATGAGACAATTGATTCAATCTTTTAATTTCACACGGAGGATCAGTGTCTGTGCTTGTGTAACCTTAATGTGAAAAAATGTGAAGAAAATAAAAACCAAAGCCATTGTTTCCACACTTTGCATTGGCTGAAGTGTTCCTGACCATCACTCCAAAACCCAGAAGGAGATTTCCAGGTATTCAATTCATGAGCTAAGGAGAACGAAAGAGCGGCGTTAATTCGGCCTTTGTTCTACTGCCACAGAAAACACAACATCAGAGTGTGACTCAGCTAAATGACATATCAGCACAGCCCATCTGTTTTGCCTATTGGTAGTAATTATGTGAATGAATTTAGTTCAACACAGATAAAGCAGATAAAACACTTCATCTTCATCTTCATCTTTGCATAAAATGTCTTATTGTTAATCTAAAAAAAAATCACCACAGTAGTTAAGAAATATAAAAAGATTAAAAAAAAAAAAAACCCATGCACAAATCTGTGAAAGGAGGGGGCTACATGACATGCCCTGACATAACCTCTGACATCAAACACTTCATCCACAGCTGGAGACTCATCAGTCTAAATCCACTCAGTTACTCCCAACTAAAAGAGCTCACTGATGGAGGAAACAAACTAGGTTGTGAGGGCTGAGTGTCTAGAATGAGTCATTCAGTAACAGCTAAACACCCAAAAGAACAAAAGGAAATAGTTGATTAGTATCTCTGTGGTACTAAACAGCACTGCAAAACATTTCCCAGTGACAAGCAACCATTTTATCATGTGTGGACAGAGAATTGAAACACCAAAACAATTGATTTGCAGGCTTATAGGAAAGTTAAACATAGTATTTATTCAATTTACGGAAAAAAAAAATTCTGTGTAGCTCTCATCAGCTTTCAGCCACCTTCTTCATTTCCACACGGTTGTATGGCTCTGATTCTCAGTACCTTTAATAAAACTGTGCTGCACAAGTGCAGGAGAGCAAAAAGCAGAGAGCCAAGCCTTAAAAGCTAAAGACACACATGTCTTTATTTGGAGTAAAAGCACCAAACCTGATTTTTAAATCTGCAAATTCCACTGACCTGAAACATGAATCCAACAAAAAAGCTACAAGCCAATGGTTTATTGTGGCTGTTTTCATTTGGAATCTTTTTTTCTTTCAAATGTCCAAAATTACTTAGTCCAGCTTTAATCGTGAGATTAAACAACAGGGGAAACTCCAATCGCAATGACATAAGCAAAATTAGACTTTAGAGATTTTAAACAGCGGTTTCAGTGAATATTAAAACATCTCGAGCACCAGCTCCTGAATGCACCTTTTGTTCTTTTGCTTTTGCTTTCCGCTTTGCCGTTTGTGTCATTTACAAGTAGCTTAAGTGGTCAGGAAAGAGCAGAGTGCCAGAAACTTGCACAGTAGGAGATAAGCTCCACTCATGTTGTTCTAATCCCTAAAAATCACCCACAGAGCTTGATAGAGTTCATAGATTACTTAATGCCCTGTTTAAATCTTAAAATAGAAAGCCAGTGTTGCGTTAAGCAAATGCAGTCAGTTTGCAACATGCAACTTCAACCCACCCCTAAACCAAACCTACAGATGTAAGAGGAAATCCATCCTGTGTGTGAGATCATGCTCGAGGAATGTCAGAGGTAAAGCAAGGCCAGTCTGATGCATAGGATGTCTTAGTAATACAGACTGAACTCAGCACAGAGACTTCTAGAAGAGAGACTTTCTGCCTGCTGAGGCGAGGCCGCATTTCACCCCAGCTGGGCACCAAAAATACCTGTCCTCACGCTTTATGCGAACACCATAAAACACCCTTTGTACTTGCTGGGCTGTTAACCTCTCGGTGCTGCATTTCTTTGCACCCTCTCTTCTATCTCTGGGACCTAGTGCCAGCTGCCCCTTTTCCACAGAGGATGGCGATAAGCACAATCAACATTTCAGCACGTCATAATTTTTATCAGTACATCTGAGAGTTTAGTAAGTGTTGCACATTAAGGAAACAGCAGGAAAGACATGTGTGGGTACAAAACGGAATAAAAGAGGGGCTTTAGACCACCACTACACAGCCATGTTTTTTAGGCTGCTTAGCCCTTACAGACTGGCAAAATGTCTACTGCCATCAGACAAATTGAATGCACAAATCCTTTATTATACTTAAAAAAGCTCCTTAGTGACCAGATTGCTACTAAGAACTGCCATGACGTTTAAACAATCCCAGGAAAGTATATGGAAGTGAGTGGAGCTTGGGGTTTTTTTTAGTCACAAACTGGCAATTTAGATCTGCAATGTATTGAACTCCACCCATCTGGAATACAAATGTTTTCAACTGTTTGTAAATGCAGTGTCGAGTCAGCACGCAGGAATGACGGATGACTCCAAAGGAAGGCGTCCCCGGGCTCATCTGGTGACCAGTCACTGACCTGCTCCAACAGCTGGAGGTGTCAGCTTTTTTTTGCTCATACTCAACTTACTGCTCTAATGGCGTATTTGGCTGCAGTGAACGGAGGAAATTATATGAAGTTATCCGGGGAGAGGATAACCACCTAACTGCGAAGGAGGACTCCTTGTTTATACTCGACTGCCAAAAGGAAGAGGGTGTCAAGGAGGCTAAATGCCAGATATAGAAAATCTGAGATAAGGCTATTTCTCAAGCGGCAGAATGAGAGGACAACGAGTAATGCCTAACTTCCTGTTTTATAGAAATAACATTAAAATATCAATATATTCACAGGCTGACAATAACTACAGGAAGTGGACAACAACATGTATACAGATCATCACAGCCACTCAAAATCATCCGTTGGCATATTGTGCAATATCGGGTGCAGATTGTTTAAAAGAAGTGTGCTGCAAAATGTTGTTTTGACATGATACAAGGTTGTTGTTGATCTACTCAGTGTGGTTTTTACTGAAATTCCAGTGTGAGATAAGGCAAAGCATAAATAACCCGACTTCAGATAACGAGAATCCATACTAAGCATGTTTAAAAGGGCAGGAGCCGTGTGCATTCAAGTCATGAACACCAATTTATTTCTTTTTTGCACGGTGGGAGGAACAAAACGGGGGGGCTTTTTAGTTTAACATATTTACCGTTACTGCTCAAACAATTACCATTAACAATTTGAAGTGACAGCCTCTATTGATTTAAATCAGTCTTAACAATTAGGTCTGATATCCTTTATTTTCCTACTGTCTGCTAATCTCATAGGATCTACAAAACAATGTGTGCTCAGTCCAAGCACTTTCTGATTTCCTCAGTGTGTCAACATCCACTACTTCTTCAAGCTGAAAGCAGGAATCTTAAAAACCACTGACAAATATTTATTTTAATTTCTTTTTAAAAAGGCTCCACAATGTCCAACGACAATACACGAGTATTTAGAAACAGGATATGTACCGAGTCTGTAATTAAGGAACATGTCAACTCAAATAGCAGTGTTTCACAAATGTGTTATTAATAGTGTGTGAGTGACTTTTGCAGAGCTTTTGCAGTAAACAGATAAAAACTAAAACATGCTAAGCTGCACAGACAATATTTGATAGCAAAACCAGTTCAACTAACAACTGCGTGGTGGTGCTGCACTGTCGCTTCACAGGAATAAGGTCCTGGGTCGGCTGAGGCCTTTCTGTGTAGTTTGCCTGTTCTCTCTGGGTGCTCCAACTTCCCCCCACAATCCAAAGACTATCATTTTAGGTTAACTGGCTAAAAAGTGAACGGTTTTCTGTCTCTCTGTTGGCCCTGTGACACATTGGTGACCTGTCTAGAGTGAAGCTGGCTGGTTGCGTTTTTTTTAAAGCTGGGAACAGGATAAGCCTAAGGAAATTAATAAATGTACGGAAGTTCACTTTTGACTTAGACTGTGATTTATTATAAACAAAAATATATATATATATAAATAGACCTTTTATTTAAAGGCGGTCGTTTTTCTGCTTTTCTCCTGTTTTTACATCTTGGTACCAATTTGATATTAATTTGGTAAAATGTTTTTCACTGGATTCTTTTCTTTCTTTTGTGATTCATACATCACTTCCTGAATTTAGCCATGTCAAAGCTTGGATGTCAAAGCTAAAGTGTATTTTATTTGTCTTGAGTTACACGGCGTGAATAAGTTGTCAGTTAAATACAGTTGAGTTGTGTCCAGTTGTGTCCTCTATTGCAATAATTGGTATTTCAATGTTAAAGTTTTTGCGTGCAGAAATTGTGAGATTTCAGTCTCACATTTAATCTGGTCTTGGTTATAATTTGTTTTATATTTAATCCCTAGAGATCCTGGGTATTTTCACCTCCCTTGTATTTCCGTGCCATGTTTAGTCTCTGTCACTGTGTTATCTCTTCCTGTTTTATTTTAGTTATTGTTTTTCTTTGTGTCTTGTTGGATGTTTTACTTCCTTTGTCTCAGGTTCTGGATTAGTTACAGCTGTCCTCCCACCTGTTATCTCTTCCCGCATTATCTGTTGTATGCATATATCATTTGAGTTTTCCTTTGTCCCTTGTATTTTCATCCTAAAGATCCCTGGCGTTCAGATACCCTGCTCCTGCCGTGCAGATGTTTGTACTTTTGTATTATTGTCAGCAAACAGCATTAAAGCTGATTCACTCCTGGGTTTTTTTCCCCCAATCCTGGTACACAATCTGCCTTTCACAGCTGCTCCTTGACAACAACTTGTTCTAACTAGACAGAAAGTTACTGTTTTAACTGTTAAATTTTTTTTACACAAAATAATAATAATGAAAGTTTATTTGTATAGCATTTTCAAAGCATGCGTTTCAAAGTGCTTCCACTGAATGAATAATACAAAGTTATATAAAATAACTAGATAGAATTTATAGTGTCACTCCAGGGTTTGATCTGCCAAAAAACTGGAGCCCCTGAGACTTTAGTAATAAGGACTTCCTTGACAGAATATTTAGTCTACCCTCTGTGAGAGGTGCTGTGTGTTTCTGCCTGAGGCGATAAGGTTCGTTCTACCTTGTGAGTTGGCCGTTTCTCGGCGGAGAAAACCGAGCCGCTTCCATTAGAGAGAACAAGTCATTATAACATAAGGTCAGGGTCTGTCCCGTCTAGACACGTTCAAATTTTACAGTTTGATACAGAGTTTCATGAGAAACCCAAGGCCAACTATTAACACCTTCCCAACACTGAGTCAGGAACTCACAATGTTTGCTTTACTGGCACCAAGTATCCTTTTTCTCTGCACTGCCATATGGCACAAGGAAGCTAATTACACTGAGGAATGTGTCAGATCCATAAATCTTCATGATGTGACAAAATGCAATAAGAGTGAAGGTATCTAAAAAAAAAAAAATTATTATTCAGAGCAAAGTGTGCTCTCTCCTGCAAATGGTGCATGTCTTCACTACCTAGTGTTTTGGATGTAAACCTTGCCTCAGGCTGTGAAACAGCTACAACTTTCTCTGGCGATATACAACTTTGTGACCTTGCATCAGTGGCTGGTCAGAGTGCAGGTACACAAGGGCGCGTGAGACCGATGGGACACACGTGTGCACACAGTCGGTAATGAACATGAAGAGAATTCACCTAATCAGGTCTCTCCCACCCCCAAAAAACAACTATTTGGTGCAAGTAAAGCTTGGTTAATGTCTTTACAATCAGGTTTAACCTCATTTATACTTCTGCTTTATGCCGTAACTCCAGCAGCTACGTGCAGCTGCAGAAGCACTGAGGCTACATCACAGCTCGTATGTGTACAACTCTTTAAAAAGTGTAATCAGACACTGGAGCTATTTTGGCTATGTGGGAATGAAAAAAGTCTATGATTGATCAGAGGGAACTGCTTTATGTTCTCTAGGCCTGCAACCTAGGCCCTAAAAACTCTTCAGATACAAACATTTGAATCTTGATATCTTACGCTTATTAAATAAAAATTATTTGAAAGTAATGCACTCAGTTTCATGAACTCTAGCTCGCTAGTTTTCATGTAATCGTGCAAAGAAACAAAGTGCAACGGTCACATACCTCTGCCTTGACTCATACTTTGGCAGAAAATGATTTTAAAGGGTTTAATTCAGCTTTATTAGTCTATCGCCTTTTCTAAAAACTAATAAGGTGCTTCCTGCATGTCTTTTTAAATGTTTCCAGAAGGCAAGAACAACAGAAGACCACTCAATCAATCAACTCCATTCCTGCTTCTGGGATTCTTGACCTTTGAGGGATTTTTTTGATTTCTGTATACAGAACAAATGTCGCTACTCTTAGAGCGTTTACTACAAAGGCTGCAGTGTACTCACAGTTGAAGTTGGAGGCGATGGAGTTCCCGGCCACGAGGCTGTGGATGGTAATCTGATAGATGATGTGGAGTAGCAGGAAGGACATACTGGTGAAGCAGAGCGACTGGAGGAGACGCCCTGTGTGGCCTAACAGAGGAGAACAGCTACAGTGAGTTCAACACAGCTCAGTTTAAAGAATCCCACATGTTCATTCATCCACTGAAACACAGGAGAGTCTATGTGCTGGTTTGCTTGTGTAGATACTGAGAACTTTATCAAACACAAAAGTGAAGTTTTGCTTCTTTTTGTGTTTGAGTGACATATTTAAAAAGTGCCATTTCATATAGTTTTCTTAGGACTTCAGTTTAGGACTGAATGGATTTGAAAACAGACAGCTGTTTCTCATAGAAAAGGCCAGTGCCTGGAGTCTGAAGCTGTTTTGAATGAATTAGTAAAGAAGGTGCGGGTGACTGGGACAGCACCCAAGAGGGATTTTCAGTGGATCACAATACATATCCTGGTGAAGAGCTGGATATGCATTGAGCAAAGCTAATTTTTACTGACAAGTCAAATAAACATTTTGGTGGACCACAAGACCTCTAAGTCTATAAGTTATCGTTTATACGTTTTTGAACCTGATACTGCTCATCAGCTTCGGTGTCTGTTGGTGATCACAGTTAAAGAGTTGGCTTTTGGAGGCCACGAACATGAAGGTGTTGACTGTGAAGAATACAGCTGTCGGTGGACATGACTGATCCTGGGAGGGTGGAAAAGATCGGGCAGGGGAGCTGCCACAGCTGTTCAACACATGGCCCCTTTATGGTGCACCTACAGGTATTTGGGATAATTTCAGGAGCTGTTATGGTCAAAATTCTCAACAGCAGGTTTTCCACTAATTATGAAAATAAAAATCTTCATCCTCGAGCAAAGGCGAATGAAGCTTAATCAGGCTCTTGTTCTTTGATTAATTAACAACAGTAATGTCTTCGTGTAATGTTTTATCAAACTTATCTGCACAGTTTGGTTCATCACCGGGCAACATCTCCATCTCATTAAATTTACTGCATCCTTGTGGAGGAATACACAACAGTTTTACTACAGTGTGGTAATATCCTGGCTGAGGTGAGGCGCTACTGCTGAGACTCGGGCCGCTGGGGGCTAACCTTACCAAACGTGTGCAACAACACATCACGTTGGACTTAGGGCAGTAAATGTTGAAGTAAAAACAATTTGTGCTAATTTCCCTTTGCAATTCCCAATGCTTTCACAATGGAGGAAAAGAATGCTTGTAAATGCGAGGTATGAGGAGTTTTTGCGAGCTCCTGCATCCAAACTGGTACTAAGGCTCGGGACATTGCAACTGGTTTGGCTTTACCCCCCTGTTTTTCCTATTTGTAATAGAACATTTTTGCTGCCTGACGGCCATCTGTCTTGTTTGCCAATGCTCATCTTGAAGAAGTAATCTGCGTCACTTTTTCAGTTTCAAAATTCTGTCCCAAGAGCACTTTTTTCCTTTCAAAGAAGAGGCCATTGTTTGGTTTTAACGGTTCTTTCTTTTTCCTAAACAGTCAAAGAACTTCATCCATTTGACAGTGTTAAGACCTGATGAAACATGCTGTCCTGCCAAATCACAGTTTCAGAAAAGCCTAATTAAATCTTTTAAAGACCAGTTCAATTTATGGGGAAGCCTGCTGTCCGACTTAACAGTAGGAGAAAAAGCATCTCAGGTCGTAAAAAAGCATGAAAGCATGACAAAGACTAAAAAAAAAAAAGCCAAATTAGACATCTGCAAGCTAAAACATAAACCTGATAACCATATAACCCAAAACATCGAATATTTATGTGAAGTCAAGTAAGAAGGCAAAAAAACTCCCAGTCATGTCACTACAGATTTAACAAAGCCTGTAACACCTACTGCTAAAGCTCTTGCGATGCTTGTTGCTCTTTTTAGAGCAACAGCTTAGATTTTGTTCACCTCCACTGGGAATGCCTTCAAAGGTACATAGAGCCAAATACTGTAATTACAACATTAGAGAGTAAATCACAAAAACAACAACAACAAGTTGCATAAAATGTTGTCTCCGTGCTCACGTATCCTTGGGCACACAGCCGCGCTGCAGCTTTTCAAAGCAAAACGCACCTAATGAATTATTCATGTCAAACATTTGTTTTAAATTAACTTTACAGATTTAACTGCCGCATGTCCTTGAAGATGAAAAGACAAAATGAAACAGACCATCAAAACAAAGCAGTGAATTTAGCTCAATCTATTTACCTAAATCCCTCTAAAATGATTTTAAACATATGAGTCTTTACTGCACAATAAGATGCTTTTTATAAGTTTGTGTTGCCTGTGTCTAATCGGTGTTCAGTGTCCAAAGTTGATTTGTAACATATAAATTAACAAAAATGTTAGTAGAAATTATGATTATCTGGTCACAATATAAACAGAGATTAAGTGAATTTGATTAAATGTTTCCACGGTGATTATTTTAAACCAACGTGCATCTTAAAGGTACCGAAGTGGACTGTAAATGGTAGAAATATGAGAAGCCTTTCCCTTTAACTCTGTAAACAATATCTACCTACAATCAGCTGTTTGTGCAACGACAACATTGTAATTGTTCCAGCTGTTTTGTACACAGTATATTATCCTGTTATTAAAATCCTCCGGCCATAACTTCCTCATAGTGAGCCTGTCAGCCTGCAGCCCCCTCCCTGATGACAGACAGCTGAAGCAGACAGATGGGACGCATGTCCTGGCAGGTTGCACTGGAAGGATATCTCATACTTTCTGACGCCGATGACTTCACTCCTCTTGTGTTTTGGATACTCTGACAATGCGCGGTGAAAGGTCGCATAAACATAAGCTGCTAAAAATTTTATCCACTTCCCTTTAAGGCTAAACAAAAGAACTGGCATTTTGTTTTGTGGAGAGTCGAGGTGACGGCCTACCAACAATTTTTAACAGTAGTTTAAACGACCTTTTAATCAGCACGCGATCACCTCTTGTCACACAAGGTGACGTTGTGACATCTATACCGTTTTGTGGATTGGTTCTTTTACTTTACAACTACAAAAATTTCCACTACAAAGTAAGAAAAAATGAATTGTTTAAATGGGTCTGAAGACTGGGAATTTTTTTCAGATTATATAAGAGCTTTTTATAAGCGACAGATTTTTTAGCAGCTGGTAATTACGCCTGGAAATGCCCTCCCTGGGGAAACTCCAACTTACTGCTCAGGACTATAAAAATAATTAACATTTATTGATTTAAGAAAAAAAAACATTGTTAATAATCAAATCAAACAGCAAAAAATAAATTTACATTTATTCTAGAATTTTTTTCTTTTTCAGTGCTTATTATTAGTATTTGTTTTATACCAGAGTGAAAAGGTTGTTTGCATTCTAAACCTGTTGAATATGTCGTGAAGTTCATAAAGTCTGAATGTGAGAAGTCAACACATGGCAGCAACAATCCTCCAGTTTTAATGATGCTCAGTTGGTACAAAGGGTTCCAAAGGGTGCCAAGCTGCACCATTACACCACCAGGAGCAGCCTGAACTGTTGATACAAGGCAGGTTGGAGCAACGCTTTTATGGTGTTCACACCAAATTCTGAAGGTCGCAGCAGAAAGACTGACTCATCAGACAAGGCAACGGTTTTCCAAACTTTTATTGTATAATTTTGGTGACCTTGTGCAAAATGTAGCCGCTCCGGGTTGCTGCCACATGACTGGCTATTCAGATTTGTGTTAATGAGCACTTGAACAGTTGTGCCTAATGAACTGGCCAATTCCATCCTCCAATGGGGAAATAACCTGGGTGAAGATTAGACTTTTGGCTTTTGCACTATTGTCAAAAGTGAGTTGTTTAAAGATTAAATGTGAACAATCAGATGTAAAATTAAATATTAATTTCAGCCTTATTAGTGACAGGATTACTTTGTATACTGTTTGTTTTATAAAGTGTGCAGTTTAAGAAAAGCTACATAATATCAATGGCATAGACACCAGTTTTTTTGTAATATGACATAATATTTTCATATGAAAACACATGCAGGAAATGCAGGAAAATATGACAAAAAATAACAGCAATAATGTCCATCAGTCTAATGAATCTATAACATTGTTTAAATGTTTTTTGGGGGAAATTTTTCTTTGCTTAGTATAAAAGTTTTGGACGGTGTTTACAAAAGGTAGATAAAAAATCAGTTACACAAATATAAACAGCATTATTGTGAGTATTGCTGACACATTATCG
>VUQR01025032.1:0-14899 GCA_015108515.1 Hemichromis elongatus | reverse complement strand
GGGTTAGCTAAGCCAGCCCCCTCGGCGCCGTCCAATTCCATGTACTGTCCATAGCCGGGCACAGTGACGCGGGTAGACAGAGGTTTGTCCCATGATGCTGTTAGCTCGCAGAGAAAGTCTGGGAACATGTGAAGGCAGTTTTTGGCCGTTGCGGGCTCCAGTGGGAGGAAAAAACCCGTGAACCGCGACGGCTCCTGAGCTGGAGGAGGAGAGGGCCAGTCCACCTGCAGCTTCTCAGCAGCACGGCGAAACATTGAGAAAAGAGAGGTGTCATCCTGGCCGACCGGCGCAGCAGCGGCGGTACATTGGGCCGACAATGAGCTCTCCTGCTCATGCTCCGACAAACCATGGATGTCCAGGCCGATGTCCAGCACGTCATCGTCTTCCTGGGGAGCGCTGGCGGGCTTCAACCTGGGTTGAAGCCCGCCAGCGCTCCTGCATGGTTCCGGCTCGTCATCGGCTAACCCGTCAACATATTCCATGTGGTCAGCCCAGCTAATTGCGGGGACATCGACCGGAAAATCCTCATCTTCGGACTCGGACGAAGCCGGGGCTCCGGACTCGGAAAGGAGAGGGTCATGCCGAGCGACAGTCGAGCGTCCCAGCACTTTTTCCACAAACATCACCCGTCTTTCCAGGGTCGAGTGCCGGAGCTGGCGACAAAACGCTTCGGGCTCCGTCAACGCTCTCCTAGCGTGGACGATCCCCAGGCAGACAGGGCAGGCATCGTGGTGGTCGCTGTCGTGCAAAGAGAAACCGCATCCCTGAGGACAGGGGCAAACAGAAGATTTCTGCTTTGCTCGCTTGGTTTGGAGTCCTTTCCAAAACGCGAAGCAAAACGCTGCACAGGAAAAACTTGAAATTAGCGCTCCGCGGGTAGCCTACACACCAACTGCGCGGTGGAGGCTAACACCAACAGGGGCAGTTAAGCTAAGTTCAAGTTGGCAGACAACGGAGCTAACTAGCGGTAGCTATCTGCTACCTTGGCTTTCCATTTGCATGAAATGAACAATATAATACAACAAAACATTTCTCGTATGAAATAAAATACAATTTCTGAATTCACCAAGTCCCGTTCAGTTATATTCACAACGTCACCAAGGCAAGGACAGGTTGGAAAAACAAAAATACATTGTCCAGAGTACAAAAATGGCTTTATGTAGACTTCTGGCTCGTTTTTTAATATTTTTTCACTTGTTTAGGCAGCAGCTCCGCAGAGACTGTCTGCATTCTCCCCTCTACAGCATCAAAAGGGAAAGAACAACCCGGTTGGCTGTGACTGGTCAAGGGAGTCACACTGCAGCGTGCCCTTTCACAATAAAAGTCTGAAAACATATTTTATCCATTTGACCTGAATTAACATAAAAACACCATGAATTAGCAAGTTTTTAACCTTTTAACATGTTTTTAAACACAAATGAAATACTATATCATGAATTATATTATTGCTGATGTTTTTTAAATGAGTTTTTAACCATTTTAATCTATTTATTGACTATTTATCACCTGTAATATATTTCTTATGACTGTTTTTACTAACAGGCTTTTATTTATTGACAGCTATGTTAACCAGGGTTACACCAGCACTGCAGCATTATGGCAAGAAGGTCCTGAATTCAACTTTGCATGTTCTCTCCAGTTACTCAATGTAGTCTCATTTTAGCTGTGCTGACAAATTTAGTCAAAATAACTTAATAACTTGACTTACTCTCTATTTTTGTAATTACACATCATTATGCCTGATTTTTTTTAAACGTTGTTTCAGTTTAGATAACTAAAAATAAAACTATAAAAAAAGTACATTATGGCTAAGAACAATAACTCTGACTAATCTACTATAAATAAAATCTGCATTTACGTTGCCTCTATAGGTATTTCTGTGATATATAATCAGTGTACAAATATGGTATAGTGGGCAGTCCTGTATATATTTCAACTTCAGAATGTAAACTACTTGACACAATGTTTCACATAAAAAAAACTCATTTTAAATATTCATCTTCATTTTTGTGCAGAATAAGAATTTTGTATAAATTTTCATATTATTACTTCTAGTTTCACACCCAGTCCACGTGTTAATAAGCATAAACTCCATGAGTGTCTATTTATTAAATAATAAGTCAAAGTCAAAGGGTAATTTTCACATGTTGAATTTATTCATAAGTTAACTTAATGTAGTGACAGGCACTCCAAGAATCAAGGATTTTTTTCTTCCTCTGTACCACAGGCACAAATCAAACATGCCGTACTGGCATTGAAACATAAGGCGTAGGGTTAAAACTGAGTATTAGAGACACTGTTAGCATCACACTGTGCTTCAAACCAGCACACAGGCATAAAAGAAACGCAGAAAGCAAACTTTCCCTTCAGGCTGAATTACCTAAAACAGGCCAAAACATGTCAAAGAAACATACAAGTGTAATCTGGCACAGAGCAGTCAAACAGCACATGAAGAACAATAGTTCCCTTTCTTTCAGTGAAATACATATAAAACATTTTGTAAATATAAACTCATAAATATGTTCTTTTAATACTGCAGTCATACAAAAATATAACAACACCCCTTGACATTCACCTAATTCAACCTAACATGAATGCCTAAACATTCAGTCCACACCTGGATGTAAGAAAAAACGCTCTCACTGTACGTGTCAGAGAGAAAAAAGGGGAAGTTTACGTCAGCCGTGAGCAGAACTTAATCCTTTGCTTTGCTGTAACGTCAGAAGAGGAGACTAACTGGATATTTTCAATTTCACTGGAAGACGAACACGAATATGCCAAGCGTGTTTGATCAAATGCTTGAATTTCTTTTTAACGTCCACATGGAGTTGTTGTCAGTATCGTCCTGTGCTTTTCCCATAAAGGAGCAAAACAGCTGCAATTAAAATCGACAAGTGCAAATATCTGTGTGCTCATTCACTCAAGAGGCTAAATCAAAACCAGAGGACAAGCTGCTGATTCTTGGAAAATAAACAAACACTGCTCTTCTGTAAAGCATCTAATGAGACAAGTCTGTAAAAAGTGAACAAGAGAGCATCTTTCTTCAGCTTTATTTGTATTGCATCCTGATGTTATTATGGTGAAAGTAAAAAAAAACTAAGGTGTAACAATTCTGTAAATCCACGGTTCAGCTGTAAGCAGGAAAAGGTGGTTGGACTGGTTTTACAATGAGATTTATCGCTAGATTATGATTAGATCAAGGAGAAATAAACTCCATTAAGTGTCTTTTAATATTAAAGCTAGCATGCTTTTACCAGGCATCAGCCACCACAGTTCAGTTAGGCCAATATGTATGATCACCATGAGGTTGTGGTTATTAAATGTGTAGAATGTATATAGTGGTGCTGCTAATTTGCTCATTTTAAAGCCGCAGCATTTATGTTTTAGCAGCCACCGTACTGGATTTTTGGAGACAGAAGCAATAATAATTAGATCAAAGGTTGGATTTTTTACTTATCAAGTTATGTTTAGCGAGCTGCATTCAGAAACTGAAATCTTCTAGTGCACAGAGACAAATACCTGCTAAGTAACACAGCAATTCATAAATTAAAATTTGAAGCGTAAATCTCTTTGGATGGTCAAACAGCAAGTCAGATGGAGAGGTCTACTTTAGTTATTCAATTTAGTAGTCAAGGCCTAGCAGGCTACTATTGGCTAAACCTTCCTGTGTAAACTCATCTGCCAATCAAAGAACCCAAGCCCAAGAAAACAGCATATAGTTTTGTTATGAAGACAAAAAGTATATATAGTGGCCAAAACATTTTTTGTAAAGTTAGTTATTTAATTTGGGATTGATTTGATTTAAGAGTCAGCCTCAAGTGGTCATTTTTGGTTGGTGCTGCGTATTTAGCAACCATGCTTGGCTAACGAACTAATACAAAGTAGCTTAGTGATGACATGATCTTTCAGATCCTTCTCTGAATCAGGTAATTTTTCTGATTTGTCTGCGAGTGGTTACATTCATACACCGAAGTCGCTGTACCATCTTTTCTTCAATGCATCTGTTGTAATTGCGAAACCGGGAGAGGGGCGAGTGACTGTGGACTTACTCCCTCCACTGTTATGATTGTTGTAGGCTAGAAAATGTATTTCAGATCACAAAAAATATATTTTTCTCTCTGGTCTACAGGAAAAAGAAACTATTGAGACCTTCATTATTTTACACTTTGAGAATTTTCCGTTGTAAAAAGTGTACCATTAGAATTTAACCAGGAAAGAAGGCTTCAATCGTTTAGTGATTGGGGAGCCCTTTCACGGCTTTAAGAAAATAATGAAACACCCACAGATGATTAAACACCATCATTTGACCCCGAGCTTTTTACCTGCCATGTCTTTCAATGAGTTATAATTCTGTCAAATGCATAAAACCAAATCTTACTAAATAACTTTGGAGTGGTAATCATAAAGACTGCAATATGAAGATCCAAATCCACAGCATCAGGTTTCTCCTTTTCTTTCCAGCACCCCAGCTCTGTGTAGCCTCCTCTTTAGTGAGGGTCTGGTGGGTTTAGTTCCTCAGTGGTGTCAGTGGTGATTGTGCTGAAGCTGAGTCTCAGAGGCTCTGTAAAGCTCTCTGACAGTGGTAGATCAGGCAGTCAGGCAGGTCGGGCACCGGCGAGCGCAGCCACACGGCCAGCCAGCCGGCATTCACACGGCAATGCATCAGACACGGCAGATCCTGAAGGAGACGGCAAGCTACAATTCCTTCCATGCCTGAGCAGAAAACAATGAAGGTTACTCACTGTTAAAAACAGCAAAAAATATAGGACACATTAATAGATATTTATCCTTTTTTGTAACCAACTTTAAACTCTTCTTCCCCTTTGCAATGTTGCTTATTGGTACAGTCATGATGTTCATGCTGCATACAAGTTGAGTGAAAGCTGAAGCTGTAAGTTTTCTTCATCAGCTCCAAACTACATCTCTTCAGAGGCATATTTGAAATATAGTCAAGCTGCATTAAATCTCATCTGTTCAATTAATTTAGTTTTTTTTTTAAACAGTTATTCATAGGGTTAAGAATAAATACATCCATGTATATTTCAACTCTGACATTTTAGTCAAGAATATTGAAGCCTCTCACACTCCTATGTTTAGGGAAGGAAACTGCTCAGACAGGATTACCACTTTCTAACTAGAAGTAGAGCCGACCTCTACCTGCTGCTCTCATTTCAGCACCATGAGAGGTCACCTGGCCTGTGTAAACAGGGTGCCAAAGACCATTTAATATTTCATCCGAATGCGTCAAAAGTTGTGTTTTCCACCAGATAAAGGTTGCAGTGCACATGTGCTAACAGCTTGAAAATGAGAAGAAAAACAAATACTCATTCACCTATAACTTCCACAACATGAAGCTGAAGCTTCTTCTTCAGCGCATTCAGAGTGGCTGTGAGAGGTTCTTGGTTGTCATTTATCAACATCAGATTCTGCTTTGTGTCGTGAGAGAAGGAAAGCCACATTGTCCCGTATTCCTCTGTGGACACCACAAAAGGTCTGCAGGAAACTTGGAAGTTAATTAACTTTATGTCACTTAATTGCTGCACTTCAAAGACGAGCACTAAATATCTCACCTGATGAAGCTAGTTAAAGGGACTTTGTATGAAAATTGCAATGATGAAGACGTCCCAGCAGGCAGCTGGTAAGATACAGTCCCGACTACCTCAAAGTGAACCGCAGGTCTCTTCACAGTTAGTGAAAACTGGCCCACTGCTACACTGTGGCTTGTCACCTCCCCCGCAGGACTATCACATAGGCAGGATACCTAAACATAAACAATACAAAGCAACCTCATTATGAAAGACTAATGGACACCAAACAACTGTATTGATCATTTTCCACTGAATAATTTACCTCAAGTTCTTCGGAGTCAACCTGAAACAGCATCTGTTGTATGGCAGACTTGGAGGAGTTCATAATCAAAACAACTAATATTAATGAATCTTCTTTCTGCACATGACAGGCTGAGAGATTCAGGCTTTGGTTGGCACACAAAGGAGCGATTTCTGAGTGTGAAAGGCCAGAAAGCTCTGCAGGAAGATAAGAATCCAGGCACACTTCTGTTAGTCTGCCTGGGTCATCATGTGGGCCAGGATCAGCAGCTATCATGCAGTTATCCCTGCGGAGAGCAGCGTTGCATTCCTTTGTTTCAGGGTCAGTTAACTCTGCCTCTGTGTCACAGGTGCCATTAGCAGTAGTGAGGCTCTCAGAGAGCTGAGATGTCAGTTCAGGCAGCTCTGAGGTGTTTTTGGACTCTAGTAGGATATTACACAGCAGGTTATCTACAGCACTGGGAGGAGAGATGACGGAGCTGGATATTTGCTCACTGGTGTTAAACGACGAGCCCTGACCTTGACCTTTGGCTTTTCTTCGGAATCGCTGTGGTGTCGGCTCAGATTTTCCCATCTGTTAGAAGTACAAACACATTTTTAGGAAAAGACAATCAGAATCAGCAATGCAAATAGCTCCACATTAAACACCATCACTTATAGCTGGGGTTTTAAACATAAGGCCCAGAGGCGAGAATTGGCTCTGCAAGGTCTCCAATGTGGCCAAGTGGACAGCTTTGGAAAATGTGAAGAACATTATCAATTTTGGATTTTGAACTGCGTTGCGTGTTCAAGACATACCTAAGCAAGTGTTAATGAAAGAAAGATTTTTCTTGTAAAACAAAGGGGGGCCTAGCAAAAAAAAAGTTTGGGAACCACTGCCTTTTGTATCTTCTGTTTTTCTTTGTCTCATCTTAAACTTACCAAGAAGCTTAAACTGGCTCGGACTCAAAAAATTTTAAGAAATGTTCGGTTCAACATCAATTTTAAAATGAAAACAGACAGAAGTTTTCATCCAGTTCTCTTTGTACAACACTTCTTAAAAAAATATTTGCTTTGTGAGAAACAAAAAAACGTACAAGGGATTAACACATATTTTATTCAGGGCTAACTTCATGGATGAGGTGCGATCATAAATTTCCACAACTCTGGCTACAAATATAAAAATCAGGACAGATTTAAATGTTCCTTAAAGGTCATCTCCTTTGGCAACACTCCAATGTTTTTAGTGTGGCTGCTATTTTTGGATCAGTGGAACTCCTGTTCTGCCCCACTGCCCTTGTGAGTGATGCATGCTTTATCTCCTCCTCATTTTCAAAATGATGACCCTTCAAAGGAATTGAATTAATTAAACGAAGGGAGGCAAATCTGATAAGATGGGTGATAGGCACAGATTGAGTTGTTGAGGCCAAAAAAAGAATATTAATTTTAATTGTATTTTAAATGTGCTGTGAGAACACACATGATGACGTGTAAATAAAAATCAGCATGTTTACAGCAAAACTGACTCCGGTGACAGTTTAAACCCTGACCTGATGTCCTAAAAATCCTGTGGCTGGAGTGTTTTCTGTGTTTTCAATGATCCTCCACATAAAAATCAGAGCAGGCTGAACCATACGTTGATGTTTGCTCTTTGCATATATGGTCAAAACAAGATGTCCACAGAGAAATATAGATTGACAAGCTCACCAGAGACACAGAGCTTTGGGACGCCAGGCCAACAAACAGCGAAGAGGCCAGCTGCTGCTTCTCTTGTTCGGGCTCTAGGGTCAGTGTCTGAGTTGGAGTCTGCCTGTGCAAACTGTCACCTTCGCCCTGCTGGCCATGAGACTGAATGGGACTGGGAACCTCAACCTGTGCTGCTTCCTCTACAGGTTCTCTCTGGGCCAGATAGCCCTCCCTTCCCCATACCCTCTTTACACCATCCAGCTTCAAAGCTGAAGAGCTGAAACAAGCAGAAAGTCTTTAGTGTGAATTTAACACTAAAACCAACAAATGCATGCATGTGATATCTACATACCCTCCTTTGTGTGAGATGTCAGCACTATCCCCTGACAGACCCGAGCTCATGGACAACAGTGTGGGAGACTGTCTGTCGGTAATGCTGCAGGAGGACATGCTGATAGGCAGAGAAAGGCCATAGGGCTCCAGGCTCAAGGCTGAGACAGAAAACAAAGTAAGAACAAATCCAAACAAGAAGCTGAACGTGCTGCCAAGATATTTATCTACAGTTTACCTTTTGACTGATCTAATTCTTCCTGCCGTTGGTGGGGAGGTTTGTATGGAGCAGCGCCGGCAGCCAACGCCTCTGACACAAATCTGTCAAGAAATGACAGCGAGGAATCCACCTAGAAACAATCAAACAGTCACGCAAAATTGCCGCAGAACTGAAGACGTTGTGCTCAAGTCCTACATGTGCTTTACTCAGCTTCATAAAAACATAATTACTAATTTATGTGCTTAAAATAAAATTGTTGGCAAGAAAAAAGAGAGACTGTTTTTCTTGTTCTCTAAATGAATAAAAGTGCATCCAATAGTGAATGAAGTTCTCTGGAGAACCCCACCCTTCAAACTTCTCCAGACATGTTAAAGTTTTGATTGCTTATGAATTTAATAATGTTATTACGGTAAAGGCTGTCATCAATCTAATCAATGTTGCACCCTGAAGGCTGTTTCCATAAATTGTTTACAGCTTTTCACACCCGCCAACTGACCAGCTATTACTTTGAAACAGCTACAGATTTAATTTGAAATGTTATTCTCTGCAGATTGAGAACAAGTCTAGAACCACAATACACTTCACAGTTATACAATATCATTTCAATTGTGCTGCTTTAATTGCATGTTACCTCCAGAGTCTCTGGGTTGGCACCTTGTGGCAACACCCTGGCCCTTAGTTCAGGGTCTTGGCTGAGGTACTGCAACTCATGCGCTCTTTGTCTCAGCACTGTATCCATGGAGCTGCTGTATGTCTCAGAAACTTCCTGAGTTACAGAAACATCAGCACCACCCTTGCAAAGTTTGGTCATGGCCATGAGGACCCAGCTCTTGGTTTCACTACTGCTGTTCTTCATGTCCAAAAGGTTGGCTAGCAGGCTCAGGACTTCAGCAGGTTCAAGATCCTCCCTCAAATGAGAATATTCCCCAAGCACCTGGGAATAACAGAGAGCAAGTAAAAGTTTAGTCTAAATATCAGTGAAGTACTGGAGAACGTTTTTAGCTGCTACAGAGGAAAACTGTAAGCTTGTTGTTGTGTCTCTCTTTTAAACTAGTCTCACCTTCTGTAGTGATACCCAAAGTAAGTAGTTTCTCCACCTATTTCTAAAGAACAGTTTCTGGTTATGATCCTGTTTTCATACAGCACTGTGCAAAAGTCTTGAGCCACCCCTCATTTCTTTACATTTTGCTTCCAAAGAGCAATTCTTTTAAAATGGTCTTGAGGAATAGTTCTTCAGGTTTTGTTAAGGTCTTTCAAAGTTTTTCTTTTTCTTTGGATACATGGCTGCCTTGTCACCCATTTTCATTCCAATCTCAGTCCTAAGCCACTTGATATGGACATATGAATTCTGCAAGCACTTAAATTGAGGGATGAACTGCTGTTTTACCTACACATACACAATTTAGCAAAGAAACGGTATTAATCTGTATCTTTAGGTATTTTGCCACCTGTTTAACATATTGGAGGCTGGATTAGCGTGCCGTTTCAACCAGGTTGGTTATTTTTTGAGTCCTTTTAAACTTTTACCGGTAATTCTTTTTAAATTCAGTAGTCAAAAGATCAAACTTACTAAATAATTCACTTTAATGTAAGGCAACATTTGTGCTCCTTTATTAGCTGATCTCTTTGGGCTTCCTGACTCTTGGGTCGGGAAAAAGCAAACACATGTGCAGCTTTTTCTGCAGTTCTTGTTGGTTACTGCCTCTATATTTCAAGCTAACACATATTAACCTGGCTGTGTTGTTTAATTGTCACAGGCTTCAGTTCCTATGAGCTGACTAACATGTTCTCGACCAGACTCGCACATGACTAAGTGTTCAGCTTCTGGATCCTGAAACCTGTGCAGAATTTGTACACTAATATTTTTTCACAGCACTGATTTTATTTTTCCTCCAGTTATTTTTCAGAACATTAACTTAAAAGAATTTTGTATTTCAAGCACTTTTATATTTAACTGCATGATGTAAACCAAGCAATACTTGCATGTACTGTTCTTTTGCTTCTTGCTCTAGTTACATAATAATATAAAAGTCTATTAATGACCCACATCACTCACCCAGCTGATGACTTGGAGGAAGCGCTGTGGCAGTTTGCCAGGCTCTCCCTGCAGCAGAGGAATGTATGAATTCACAGCAAACAACCTCAGCTTCCTGTCTTCCTCCACACTGTCAAAGCCTGCGCATTAAGAGAGAAATTCATCATTCATAGCTCACAATTAAAATTTCAATCAATCAGTATCATATCAGTGAGCAAGAAAATCACAGCAGAATCATTTGAACATGTGGTTTCCTCACCCTCAGACAGCAGTTTGAGAAAACTGTTAGGGATGTCAGGCTGCATCATGTCTCCACCAAGCGAAAACACAGTGTTCATCGTCTCTATGAACCACTCGTTATCTGGGGCATATGTACAGTAGTTTATAGGAAAATACAATAAATTAAGCATAAATTGGCCTTCAGATTAGCTCAAGAACAGTGTTTAGAGAGCTTCATGGAATGGATTTCAATGGCCAAGCAGCTCCATCACAGCCTTACATCACCAAGCACAATGTAGTCAGATGCAGAGTCCAGTCTACCACTGGACTCTAGAGCAGTGGCAATCTGATAGAGGAGTCTGGGTTTACCAGTAGGATTATGGCCCCTTAGTTCCAGTGAAAGTGAATGGTTTATATATATATGTATATTCTACTCTAACTGTGCACTCAAAGCGCTTTACACAACTTGCCTCATTCACCCATTCACACAAGCTCTCTTTTTCTCTAACATTCACACACACTCATTCATTCACGAATTATTAGAAATTGTTATCATATGTGGCATGCAGACTGGAGCACCCTAACACCAACCGATTAGTAGGTGGCATGCTCTGCCACCTGAGCTACAGGTTTAATGCTTTAGGATACCAAGACATTTGGGATAACTTTACTCTCCAAACTTTGTGTAAACAATTTGGGGACGGCCCCTCCTTCCATCATGACTGCGCACCAGTGCACAAAGCAAGGTGCATAAAGACATGACTGAGTTTTGTATTGAAAAACTTGACTGGGCGGCACAGACTGCTGACTTCAATCCGACAGAAGCCTTTAGGACGAATTAGAATGGAGAGTGTGAGCCAGGCCTCTTTGTCCTACATCAGTGTCTGCACTTCTGGAAGAATGCTCAAAAAATCCTATAAACAATTGCAAAGGCTGAGCCAACACCAAATGGATTAAGAATTGGAAGTCCCTGAAGCTCATATGCCAGTGAAGGCAGGTGACCAAATACTTCTGGCAACATATCATGTGAAACATCAGCACTTGTGCTTAAAGGGTCTTTCTTCCATTTCTTCTTTAATTTTTTAAGTTTGATTTATGTGAAATTAAACCAGATAAGTTAAAGTGACAGCCTGTTGTGACTCAGCACAACAACATGAGTTTACAAAGAGTTACTTTGAATATGAGTTTTGCCAAAATTCTATGACTGTGATTTCTTAGACTCAGCATTTCACAGCTCCAGAGGGCCACAGGAGTGAGATGAATGGACATTTAAGACTATTACACGTTAAAGGATATTTTTCTGCCAGTTCTGCCACCTTTCCCACCAGGTCAATGGTAGTGTGATCATCTTCACTGATACACAGAAACTCCAGCATCTTCTCAACAATGACTGTAACATTCTGGGCGTTAGTGATGCGAAAGAGCAACTCCAGCGTCTACAAGAGAAAAAAAAGAAGCCTGGTAATGCTGAAAACCTGCAACCCTACAACATCAAACATTCAGACTACGTCTCGTCCTCACCTCACGCTTAATAATGAGGTCAGGATGATCAAGACACTCTATGATGGTCATCTGATGCTGCAAGGCCAGTTTAGGATCCTGCTGGACAACGTAGGTGAGGGCCTTCAGGCCTGCAGTATCATAGTGACAGAGTTTTTCTTAGATTTTCAACAGAGAGACATCATTTATGTACAGTCGTGTTTCTCTTTGTCTCTTACCTAGATATTTTAGATTTATCTTAGGGGACAAAACAAAGTTTCCAATGCACTTTGCAGCTTTTTCCAAAAGGTCAGACTTAGGATGAATTGTGTAAATACACTTTACACACTCATATAAAATAGCTGGAAATAAAGAGAAATGTATATAAGTGGCTGACAGAAGAACGTAAATGGCTACAAAAAACATATTTATTAGAAACACTATATACCGTAAGTGATGTTATGATTCATCTCTGCTCTTCGTAAAGACTCATCGAGGACTTCATACATGACCTCACTTGTACTATGAAGAGAGAGAAGATGCACAAAATCACTGGAGAATCAGGCGATTTTAGTGAGATGTGAAGACACGACAAATAATATCTACCTCTGATCATTTTTCCCAAGTAAGGAGAGTATTCTGAGCAGCTGAATTTGAAGCCATGGAGCAGGAACAGTGTGATAATTAAAATCCATGGGCAGCTTTCCTCCCACCACCTGCTTCAATATGGTGACAAAACTTGGCGTCAGGTCCTTGTAAGCTTCTGGGTTCTCCTGTATTAAAGCAAAAAAAAATAAAATACATACATACGTCTACTTCAACAGGGTATTGGAAGTTATAATGAAACCAGTAACTACCTGGATCATCTGTAGGTAGATGTGTAGTGAGGCAGTCATCACACCAGGATCTTTGTCACAAAGAGCTTTGCGAAACTTGTTGTGGATGTGCTGAACTTGATTTGGTGCTATTAGGTAGAACTTGTAGAGCGCCAGGACTGCTTTTCTTCTAATGATTTCTCTGAAAGTTTGTTCCGACAAAAGCGTATTAAAAAAATAATCAAGCTCAACAACACAAACAAATACTCAACAATGCGTGGAGCTGATGAGCAGCGTTCATTACTTTGGGTGATTTAGTTTTTCCTCCACTAGAGGAAGGATTGCAGGGATCATATCTTTGGGGAACATCTGGCTGACAACCGTTAGAGCCATGCACACTTCAATAAGATTTGTACTCTGAAGATCCTGTGAACACAAAAACATGACAATCAACACCCTAAATTTCCTTTTGGACATTGTATGACGAATGCTGTCGAGTCCATGCCCACCTTTAACACAGTGTTTACCAGAAGCAGCAGAAGCTCATGACTTTCATTCAGAAATAAGGACACAGCGAGGTAACCTGAAAAATCACAAATAAACATATTTGTGACACAAAGCAGTTGAGGTTTTTCATATTTAATACTGATAACGTTGTAAATAAATAGATATTCTGCAACACTTTGAAGCTTTTAAAGTACCATCTTGTGTTATTTTTGTATAAATATTTATTCTTAAATCCTTAAAAATGACAATATTATCCTTTAAATTAAAAAGGAGGGGCGAGTGAGGCCACATAAGGACTCACACTGGAAGATAAATGTAAAATGATTCATGAGAGCAGGTGCGGTGGTGTGTTTTTATTCCTTCGTGGTATTCTTTTACATGTTGTTCTGTGTGCCAAGGATTTAGACGCAGATCAGCAGCTTTCAACAACCAGCTGGAGCCCACCTCCTGATAGTACATTCTGTTCAGCTGACTCTTTCATCTCATCAACACCCTTCTCTTTTTTCCAAGTAATAAAACATGAGTTATGAAACTAGACAAACATCAAAATTTACCACAAAGGACTGAGCTTTTATTGTTCCCTGCAACATCCTCTCCCCTTTGTGCTTCGTTGTCCTAACAGGTTTAAGCAACCAGCCTCATCATCAGCTGTTCTTAATGGCCTTGTGTGTAGATCATAAGAACAAATGGGCCCTGACACACGAGACTCTGAGGAATGTGTTATTTATTAAACCTACCGACTCTCTTTTCCAGAATGGTGCCTTGCTGAGCCAGTTTAATAGCATGAATATAGCTGAACGAAGCCTCGTAGCCCAACATTTCACAGTAGATCGATCGCACCATGAGCTCCTTCATCTGCCTCTGAATCAGATTATGAAAAAAGGAAGAAGTAAACACCGTAAACTTCACGTCTCAGTGGAATTTTAATATACTGTATATGATTACTTGTGCAAGACAACAGAGAAAAAACATGAAAGCATTACCATGGTGGTGTTGGGAGAGGACACTTGCTCTTTGATCGCCAAAAGCTCATGCTGAATAAGTTTCTCTTCCTCCTGTAGAACAGGAAATAATGGGAAGTAAGATGAAATCCATTGGTGGTTAACTGAGTCATGCTTATTTCAAGGTAGTGAGAAGTTTACAGCAAGCCGGTGACGCAAAGAAACATAAGTTTAAATGCATTTCACACTGTGAGATTTAAAGGTTTTCTACTATAGAGTATCCAAACTGAACATGAGAATTACTTGAATTCTGTCATAAAGCTTTTGGCCTTTCAGAGAAGGGGTCTAAACTTAAATGAGCTGTGAGCCACTGCTGGCACTGTCATCTCATTGGAGGGCCATTTTAGTTTTCATGTAGCACAAAACAAAACAAACAAACAAACAAACAAGGAAACACCCACAAATATTTCTCAAAATGTATTTTTTTTGTGTGTGTGTGTAATAAGACAAAACTGCAAATGTGAGTGCAAATTTTTTTTTCCCCTCACTCTTAACTACCTGAAGCCTTTCGGTGAATTACCAAATAAACCAACTGGTCCACTCTTTCTGACCAGACACGTAGCAGCACTTCTGCTATAATGCTGTTTGCATTTAAAAAAAACACAAATGCAGATATAAGCGTACACATTAGGTTTTGATTGCTTTCTTTACAAATAACTCTCTCACTGAACTAACACGGCTAATCCCTCAACATGTTAGTGATTCCTGCTAATATTACCTTCATATTAAATTAAAAAATAAATAAATAAATAAAACTCAAGCAGAAGTATACATTTGTATAAAGGTTGTGCAGTAGTGTG
>VUQR01025027.1:21583-31687 GCA_015108515.1 Hemichromis elongatus | reverse complement strand
TCCTGGGTACATTCAGGAGCAGCTGATCAGCTGACCTGAGAGAGCGGGTGGGTGTATAAGGCTGTAGCAGCTCAGACAGATAAGATGGGGCTAGGCCATTGAGGGCTTTAAAAGCAAATAAAAGAATTTTAAAATGAATCCTAAAAGAAACAGGCAGCCAGTGAAGTGAAGCTAAAATAGGGGAGATGTGCTCAAACTTTCGAGTGTCAGTTAATAGACGAGCTGCAGCATTTTGCACCCTCTGTAAATGAGTAATGTATGAGGCACTGACCCCTATATAAAGTGCATTACAGTAATCCAGCCGTGTGCTAACAAAGGCGTGGATCACTGTCTCAAAGTGCTGCCGTGAAAGAATTGGCTTTATTTTTGCCAGCTGCCTGAGCTGAAAGAAGCTCGATTTTACCACAGCTTTAATCTGACTGTCAAACATAAGATCGCAGTCCACTTTAACCCCCAGGTTTGTGGCAGTTGGCTTAACATAGCTGGCCAAGGTATCTAAATAAGCATTGGGGGTCTCAGTGGGGCTACCAAAAACCATCACCTCAGTCTTTTTATCGTTTAATTTTAAAAGGTTAAGCGACATCCAAGCCTTAATGTCATCGAGACACTGAAGTAATGGCTGTGTGGAATAAATGCCTTTTTTCTTGCATGATGTTGCATTCTCTTAGTGGATGGAGTCATTAAGTATTCTGATTCTGTGTTGGGGTCTCAATTGAATCCAACAGAATGCTCCTCACGGCAGTAAGACACACTTTGAGCAGAGGCTCCAGCTGAACCATTCCAGCCCTATCCATAACCTTAACCCTAACCTAACTATATTCCTTTGAGGAGTTTTGTGTCTGTGAAGGTTCTCAGTCATCCAGGTCATCGTAGTCTAAGGAGCTGTAAGGAAAAGGCGTCTGGACTTCTTTAGGTTGCTTGAAGACGTTTCACCTCTCATCCGAGAAGCTTCTTCAGTTCTAGGGTCAAATGCCACAAGGCTCCCACAAGGCTTAAATATGGGACTCTCCACCATTTGACCCTAGAACTGAAGAAGCTTCTCGGATGAGAGGTGAAACGTCTTCAAGCAACCTAAAGAAGTCCAGACGCCTTTTCCTTACAGCTCCTTAGACTTTGATGAGTTTTATTTCTTTTATTTGGTTTGTTTTATTACTAATTCAATTTTATTTTAACAGTGAATATGTCAGGGGCTGGTTCTGTGACACAACATTTCGAGTTTATTTTTGTAATTGTGATTTATTATATTATTATTATGTCTACGTCTGTCTGTGTTTATTTTATTTTGAAAGTCTCGTTCCTATATTCATTGTGCTTAGTGGTGCTCTTCCCTGTGGTGTCATGATGTTCATGTGTGTCAGCTGTTTCCCCATGTATTTCCACTTTCCCTGATCACCTCCTGTGCGTATTTAGTCTGTGTGTATTTTCCTTTAGTCTTTGTCAGGTCATCTGTGTTACCTTCGTCACGTCAAGTCCCACGTATTTCATAATTTCGCTCAGGTCGTGTTCATTTCTCTTGTTCTAGTTTTTCCACATCACAGTTTCTCGCACGTTCCTGAGCAGAATCATGTTTATGTCTGTTTTTAAGTTACCACAGTCTCGTCACAGTTTTCATAGTTATTTAGTTTTCCCAGTTTAGGTTTCAGTTTAGTTATCACTCCTGTTTTGCCTTTGCTTGAGTTTTGTGTTCATAATAAATGGCTCGCTTTTTTTTTGAAACTCAGTTGGGTCTTCTTCAGTGTCTGCATTTGGGTCCTCCGTTTCACACTCTCACACAGCCATTTACATGTATAGATTCATTCCAGCTGGCCCTCATGCCTCCTAACATACTGACAATACAAAAAACGTTCAATTCAATTCAATTCAATTTTATTTATATAGCGCCAGATCACAACAACAGTCACCTCGAGGAGCAAGGAACGTGGCAAACTGTCACTATATATGCCTTTTCTAAATCCACCAAACTGTCTATAAAAGTATTTAATATATAAAAATATGAAGACTTATTAATTTGCTAAGACACCTGTTTGATTATCATCAGGGCAGGGATGTTTTTCATAGCATTACCATGAGCTCCTTTACCCTTTTATACCTGACAAAACAGATTTTGACATGTGATTATTCACAATCTGAACTCTTCAATACCAAAAATAAAACATGCAGTTCTTGTTGTTTTTTCCTGAGTATTACTAATGAAGATTACAATATGCTGCGAAGTTGCCGTCCTGAATCTGTCATTGCAGATGAGGCCTGGAGCTGCACCGGAGCCTTTAGTCCAGTTATTACTCATCAGTCCTCTCCTGCTGTCATCCAGCATGTTCTCTTCACTTCATGCCAAGATGGAGGAGCTGAACTCCATCATATTGTCCACATATATTAAAATCAAGCCCTTTGTTAAAAACTATTGTCACAAGCAACAGTAAGTCAGAAAAAAAATTTCCCTTTTCCAAGTCGTCAGCATCCACATACCCTACTTTATTAGCCCTGAAAACCATTACTGAGTGTGATAGAACAATTTCACAACACTGACTATTCAGTGGAGGTAATAACACTGCAAACTGTTACTGGTTTACTCTCTACTACAGCTAAACTCTGAATATTTTTTGGAAGCAACACCAGAAAGATCTCCATATGTTGCAGTTGCCATACTTCAGTATCTAGATAGCACTGCAAAAGCAGAGTAAGCACAGAGGGAATAGTGTTTTTTTTTAGTAGCAGGTAATTCCTAATGCAGCATCATTCTAAATGCAACGTTTCTATTACTTCAACAAACAACAGCAAACACAAGACAGGTGTGTCTGCCAGTAGTGGAGGAATTATCAGATTAAAGGTTTGTGGTTTAACTGGACAAAGACTCAGGAGGAGGAGTCAGAAACTGTATAAGATGGAACAAATTCAGGTAGCCCTACTAAACCAGGAGTGGCAGGAGAATCAGGTGCTGCTGTCCCACTGCAGAACTGCAGAGAGATGATGGAGCAAAGAGTTCCTGGAATAATTTAAGTTTCTGTGGTTTGAGATGTCTGAAGGTCTGGTTGACTGACACAGATTTTGGTGTAATGTTTGATCTGCTCTACACTCAGAACTGAACATCAAGACAACTGGAGCATAGGGGAGCATCCCAGAAAGTGTTTAACTGAGTGTCATAATAATAAGAGAATGATGCCCATAGACAGAGTTAAACAGGTTTATTTACACGTTAAGTCAGCAAAAACAGTAAATTTTTCTGTAAGATGTTTGAGATCTAAGAGAGGTGATCAGGGAATTGCAGGCTTCCAAGGGCTCACAGGCTCAGGAATCACAGAGAGAACTGGCTGACGCAAGGAAGTGGCAATGACTAAATTTTTGTTTCAGCCTTGCGTAGCCAGCCGAATAGACGATGACCAGCAGGTGAGTCAGAACAGAACAGCTGATTACTGACAGGTGAGCTGCTGACAGGAAGACAGAGAGACTCACCACTGAGGGGGAAGGAGGTACAACGCACAAATACACCAACAGAGAGAGGCAGGCAAGTGCGCGAGACTCTGGGATCATGGCACAGAGAAACATGTTTACAATAAATGTAGGTGCTGAGGACCAAACTATTCCTCTTAGTTACTAAGCGGATGTTGATAAAACTGTTATAGAGCTTTAGTTACCATTACCCTGTGTTGGACTACTGACCTGTCCATGCATACACACAGCTTTGCAGTATTTGTGTTTGTGCTTCAAGTAGGAGGGTATAAAGTTTTTCAGTACCACCTAATGTCTTTCTGTTTCTCTTATCAGTATGAAATATAGTCATTTGCTTCAGTATCCGGTTTTTCCGGAGACAAAGTTTCTATTCCATAGTTTATACCTCCTTCTCCATCTTTTGAGCTATACTTCGATCCTAGTCCTTGCACCAATAACCCATAGAGCTCACTTTGCATTTCTAGTTTTTATGTTTTGTGGTATCACTTAAACCCAAGAACGCTCCTTTCATGTAAACATGCAGGAGAAACCTGGATATTAACTTTGGGAGGTATCTGAAAGATACTCTGGATATGTTGAACTTACTTCGTACTACAGGACCAAGCTAAAACACAAAACAGTTGCAGAATGGATGTGTTAGAAACCTGACTTGAGTGTGGTGGTGGAAAATAAAATGCTTAACTTACTTTTACAACTTCGACTTCACCTATTCCTGCACTTTCTTATTGGTATCCCTTAATTTTCACTTAAAGTTTAAGTGAAATATTTCATTGTTATATGTTTAAATTAGAATAAAGTGTAATTTGAATTTTTAATTTCAAATTTGAGTGTTGAAAGCAGCTTGTATTTTAATTATTAGCGTGTGAAGTTTAAACACCATTAAAATGATTAAACAACAGGTGTTTAAAAAAAAGTTTTTCTGTTTATATTTCAAAACTGAGTTTGATTTTTCTTATTTTTTTAAGCAACATTTTCTGTTACAGTTTAATTATTACGTATTTGATTATCTTTATGTAGTAATGTCCTGGGTTTTGTACGCATGCGCGTAACAGAATCAGCCTGTCAATTCGAAACCAAGCGAGGGAAAACTGCTGTCGTAAGTTTTTCACGTTTATTGACAGCGTGGAGTATGGTGTTTCATTATAATGACTGCTTAAGATTCGCTTTCAGATTTTCTTTTACTAACTTCAGTTAGTTTGCAGATAGTTTGTTTGGTGGGCGTTTGACGTCGTTGTACTTAAAAAAAAAAAAAGCGTGTGTGGCGCTTTCATAGCGTTTTAGTTTCTTACTCACTTGTAAATCCGTACAGCAAACATAATACATTCCCAGATGTTTTAATAAGAAGCACACTGCATTTTGGAGTTCGAACGACATCTAAATTAGCAGCTAAATTATTTAAGTAAATAAAAGCAACTCTGTATAGATCCTCGTTTTCGTCCGCATGTTCCCAACTTCCTAAAGTTTAAGCCATTAACGTGCAGCGTTATGTGTCTAAAATTATCCGAAAACCCCAGTACGATCTATATATTTAAAAAAAAAAAAGTATAGTATCTTCTGTTTAATTGCACTGTTGCCCAGATCGACAATATTTAAATTGAAGGATTTTTGAGTGGAGTTTGGCTAGGCATTATTTGAAACACGGAACGTATTTCTCGCTTTTCCTTGCTTTCTACTTTACTCCGTTAGGTTTCAGGGTTGCTCAGAAGTCTGTCATTTTCCTCAAAGAAGTAATAAATGGGTTATGGGTTCGTGCTAAACTGGTTCTGGGTTCACGCTAAACTGCATGCTAGCAAAGCTGCTAGTCTTTGTGGTGGTGTTTGCTAGCTAACTACCTCGTTAACCAGTTAATTCCCCGTAACATTAGTTGACCGGAATACAATATGACAGGACAATAGCCCGTTCTCAATACCCAAATACGCAAGTTTGTACTCGGTAAGTTCACTTGGAAGTCCAGACTTCCAGGACGCTACACGATCATTACAACAGGAAAAGCCGAGTACTTGATGACGTCCCAGCTCAGCTGGGCTCCAGTGTTTTTATTGCCACCCCCTTAATTTCGTTGTGATCAATTGCTTGTGATACGTCTAATCACTAATTTCTTTAAAAAAATGATTATTTAGGAAAGTGTTTTTAATCACTTTGGCATAATGCTTGGCTATAAAACAGCCATACATGAGAAATTATAGGGAAAGAGTAAAGACTCATTATTTACATTGCGTGATCTTATAAGATGGTAATGAACTATATGCCACTATACTTAAATAAATATGAATTATTCATTATTTATTTTACGTAACACACATATTTGTTTAACAAATAAATAATATATCCATTATATTATCCATGATCTGTTTCATCGTGTCTAACAAACTTCATAAAGTTAAGCAACATGATTCTCTACAGAACTGAGGGATAAACTTCATCTCTCTCAATAAAACATTTTACGTGTATATATAGCTCACACTGTTTATTGAACAGAAAACAAACAGATCATATTTTAGAAGTACTTAATATCTTATACTGTTATTCTTAGACTCCCAAAACTTTAAACATTAAACAGTTGGTTTTAACAATAAAGTTGAGTTAATATTAAAAAGATATAATTTGGTCTTCAAAGGATTAATTTGCACAAACACAAAGGAGATTTTTCTGGCCTGGCTTCTTATAGCAGATAACCCCTTAAAAATATTCTGCAGTAGATCAAGTAAAACAACAAAAGCAAGAGGGAATGACAATATTTAGTTTTGATCTTCTTTTGCTGCTTGTTTAGTTAATTTTGGTTGGAGAGTGACAACACCTGCAGCATCAGAGCCCGTGAGCTGGCGGCGTTCAGCCCCGATGGTGTGTCCCTGTACGTGCTGTCGGGTGAGAAAGCCTGACTGAGCCTCACGTCTCACTCATTCTGATGTATTCTCTATATTGAAAATCATATTGTTGAGATTTTTAGATACCCTGGTATAGCTGCTTTGGAACCTGCTAGGCTCCAGCTAGAAATGCTTCTGTCTATTGACCTTGACATCCTTGACCTGTCTTGTTTCAAAATGGTTTGGATGAGCCACCATGCTCTTTAAATAGTAATGTGAACCTACACAAATTAAAGCTGAGGCTTAGCACCTTTAATATAGTTTTGATTTCTGCAGAAATATAGAATGGAAAAAAATAAATAAGGGGAATAGATTAGATTAGATTAGAAAGAAGCACAATACATTCTAGTAGGTGCTAAACTGATACAGTCGTGGCAAACAAAGGCAAATCAGACCGACTCAAATACCAGTGAATAAAAATAAGTTTTAGGTCTAGTTTTAAAATGTTCAACGGAGCTGCTAGATGACTCACTTTAATCATAAGATTGCTGTTTGTTCTTGAATTGATCATTTTAGTTCCATCGTAGCTTTTGTGAGACAGATATCGCTATGTACCAAAATCGAGCTAAAAGGGACCTAAAAGCTTTATAAAACTCAGGGAACTAAAGAATAAAATAATTCCTTTAGTTTTTTTTATGACGGATGGCCGTTTTATTCATTGTTAATTTATAAATAATAACTAGAGCAAGTCAGCAATTCAGTGTCTGGCATCAGGGTATACAATCTATCGTGCAAAATGATTGTTACTGTTATTTTTTATTTAAATAATTTAGTTTTTGGCTGTGGAAAGGATCTTTATGTGAGATAACAGGAGTGCATGCATCCAGTCTTTCCCTGCATGTCCCCAGAGAGCCCATGACTCACTACTAGACTGCGGTGTTAAGTGATTTTTATAAACTGTGTTCTTTCAGCACTATTGTTCTCAACACGCTTCATGTGCTCGGCACTCAAACAGCTCCTAACTTTATAAAAGCCCCTATACGAGACAGTGTTTGGCTCAGTCGTACTTCAGTAAATCACAGTGGCTTATGACGGGGGTCAATCTGTACCTATATTTTACTGTGTGAATGCTGAGCGTCCTCCCACCCCAGCAGTCATGTCTTCAATGCACTTCTGCCACACACTCTGCTTATGGTTCAACAGTAAGCCGGTAGCTGGGTCATGTTTGGGGGTTTTCAGTGATGCTCTGAGCAATAGGGAAGGCTGTCGTCTAGATGGGACGGCCGTTCCTACATTTGGCAGGGATCAGCTGTTGTCCAGGTGCAGCTGACTGTTGGCAGCTGGCTGGTGGGCTCTGTGTTGCTTCTTTGGCGGTGAATGCTCCTGTCAGAGCAGACTGAGGACGACTCAAAAGACTAGCTGTATATAGGTGTCATTATGAAATCATCACAGAACTGCAGGCCGGTTCTTTCATTTCTAGGAAAATGAAAAGGACCAACTATTTAAATGCGTAACATTTTGTTTTTTAATAGAAAAGTAAAGGCAATAATCGCTATTAGAAAAATCTCCTGTTGACTTTTATTGTTCTTTTTAGGGGTGATGCTACATTCGTTAGTAAGCTTTATTTTGTTTTAATATCTTATTTTCAATCGGGTTCGTGTTCATTTAGTTTCCAGAGTAATTATACTCATTTGTTTAGTTTTATGGTTTGAAAAATGGTTGTCTTTTATTTGTTTCAGTGGTAGTTTTAGTTTTTTATTACTACTGTGGAGGTTATTTGTTTTTTTTGTCCATTGTATGAAGGTTATTTGTCAGGCTAAGATTTAGGAAAGTCAGAAACAATAATTAAAGCACTATTTGAAGATCTGGCTCTCTGGGGTAAGGGGTGGGACAACAAGTCTTTACCTTAATGGATCCTCCCATAGATCTAAAGTGTGGATTCTTGAATCTGTCATTTAATGTTTTTTTTTCTAGGTTAAAGTGCTAAATAAGTAGCCCAAATAACATCAACCCCCTCATAAATGTTACCATTTATAAGTAGCTGAAAATCTGCCAGCACAGCTGTCATTCCTTGTGTCATTAATATATAGGTCGTGAGACTGAACGTGTCCTGGCTTAAAGTTTGCTCAGCTTTGTGGCGAGGGATTAAGTAACTATCAATGGGAGTAAATGACGCCTGATGCTGGTGGTAAATGGGTATGAAATGGAACAAGTAAATGCATTTATGAACTCAACCCATTTTGACTTCTTATATTCCCTATTTGTATATCGGAGTGTGCTTGTAAATATTGTGTACACCATAAAGAAGAGTGTGCAGTTTCCTCTTTGATGTTTTTACTTGATTGGTTACTTGGTTGTAGTCCCTGATAATAGGCAACGCATTATCAGGGACTACAACATCTAGTCCTTTTACTGAATTGTAGCATGAATGTAGCATGAAGCAGTTTAATAAAAATGATTGACTATATTTTGGTGTTTGAACTGAGCTGTCAGATGAGTAGTCATACCACAGTCCAAGCTAATGAACCTACAGGTGTAGGTGAGCCTGTGAACACAGTGCAGCTCTGAACTCATGAATAAATCACTCATCCCACACTAATTCAGGCCTCAAGCTCCACCCCTTGGGTTTAAATCAGTTTTATTTGATGTTGCTTTTTCTTTTTTTTGCCCTTGCTGAGTTTCCACCTGACTGAGCAGTTGAGCACACGCTCCGCTGAACAGCTCGTCTGCCTCGCAGGCTGTTCCTGCGTTGCTGTCCTCTGTTGGTGAGGGTACCACCGAGGGACTCGCCAGTCAAATGTGCCTGAGATAAAACTAACCAGCTCTGACATGAAGCAACATGCTACCTGCTATGAACATGGCCAATACTTTTCCTGAGTTTTTCTCTGAAAGGCCTAACAGATTTGAATCCTTCTGCTGTACTGTTGACACGGATCTGGTGGGTCCTGTCACAGGTTCATTCAGGTAAGGAGTTGTCTCTGGTAGAGGAGGGTTCAACCAGACTTTAAACAAACCGATCACACAGTGGATCTTGTGACAGATGACACAATCAGCTCTGAAGCTGCTGACATTTACTTTTGTTAACTGGATTGGTATAAGACTGGAGTTATACTGAACTTGTCCTGTTTTATTGTATTTTTTTCTATATCAGCCTCTCAGGTCTCACCTTGACATCATGCCTGTCCATGTGCTGTTGGAGGGTACGGGGCCTCAGATACCAGCACATCTGACGAGGATTCCCATCTCTCTCGTCACCATCAGCACAGATACCACAGACAAAATAGTCAAGGTCTGTTACAGCAAGCTGCGTGTGTGTCTGTGTGTGGACGGGTATTACTATCTTTGTGGGGACCAAAAATTGGAAGTTTACTATTCTTGTGGGGACCGACAGCCCTTGTGGGGGCCAAAATCCTGGTCCCCACAATTTTGAGACTCAAAATGTGGTTTTAGTGTCAGGGTTACTATTAGGTTATGGTTAGGTTCAGGGTAAGGGTCAGGGTTAAGCATTCATTTTTGATGGTTAGGGTTAGGGGCTAGGGAAAGCATTATATCAGTGAGATGTCCCCACAAGATATGAAAACACAGTGTGTGTGTGTGTGCGTGTGTGTGTGTGTGTGGGTGTGTGTGTGTGTACAAATAAAATCTGTGCGTCCCAAGCAATAACGCTTTGTACTGCTTTAGCTGAGTGAACATTGTGTGATGATGGTAAATGGACCGGTCTCTCAATAAAAGCTTTCGCAGCCTCGCTTTTTCACAGATTGTTTTTTTTTTTATGCAACTTTGTCTGACGCTTTTTTTTTTTTTTTTTTTTTTTTTTTTTTTTTTTTTTTTTTTTTTTTTTTGTTTTTTGATC
>VUQR01025027.1:4417-21563 GCA_015108515.1 Hemichromis elongatus | reverse complement strand
GGGTGTTTTTTTTTTTTGTTTTTTTTTTTTTTTTTTTTTGTTTTTTTTTTTTTTTTTTTTTTTTTTTTTTTTTTATACAGTGTGTTGTGTTCTGCTTCCTGATTGGCTGTAGACCATTGTCAATCAATCTCGTGCCGTGTCTCCTGTACAGTACAGAATGCGTTCAGCTTGTCAAATTTACATAAATCTTTGGTCGCTAGCAGCGTGTCTTTTAAGTGCTGCACTGTATGTTTGTAAGCTTTCTACCCAACAAACACAACAATGTCGACAACAACTTCACCTTTTCCTAGCACACATTTGTCTTCCAGGCAGCTTTCCATTAAAATGCTTTGATAGAGCACTCTGCCAACACCCAGCTTAAATGAGTAATAATTTGGATAATTTTATCAGAATTAAAACAAATAAGACCTGGAATGAATATAGATAAGGTGAGGCCCTTTTAGAGAAAAAGTTGGTATTTTGGTCTGGACAATCCAAAATGTGAGGTCCACTTATATGGACACCAGGTTAATATACAAACTGATTTAAGACCTGAATCATGGTAACATGTACATTTAACTATATATTTTGAAATAAAAAAATGAAGCACAGAAGAACTAGAAGATATTTTGTGCAGCCTACTGCACAGGAAGTCTGTTTTGTTTCATGCAAGTTGGGGTTTTTTTTGCATTTTTCTCTCTAGCCTTCGTTCTCCATCTTTTCATCTTTTGCTTTATTTTTTTCGTTTCATGAGTCGATTTTCTATTTAGATCTTGATTTAAAGCACAGCAGTGTTATAAGAATACGTTTGTCCTCCAGCCCATTCCTTAAGGTCTTATTAAAACTGCTTGGTTTTCTGATTTGGCTTTGATATAATGACAGGAAATTCTGCAGAACTTCAGTCACAGCAAAATGCTCTTGAGTTCATTTTCACATCTAAGATTTTGTTTTTCAATTTACAGGGGAAAGTGGTTCACAAGGGGCCGCTAGTGTCATTGAACGATGACAATTTAATCTTGAAGATGGTCATCCAAGGTAAAGTGTCAGCTGTCTATTCCAATTATATATTTTGTCAAGCCTTTACTTATAGTTCCCATTACCTCCATGTGTTTATGATAATGTGGACAGTGAAAACTCGAATTTTATTTCACATTTCATTTTAGTGAAGGCTGTGGGGGTTGGTTATCACGTCGGTTTTGAGTTTAGAGAGACTTTCGGCATTGTATATAAGTGTTTGAGTTGTATTTTTTTTTTTTTATTTCATAATTTTTTTTAAATGTAGGACACTGTTTAGGTACAGCTGACTAAACAGATTTCTTGTTTTGTCCAGTGTCGATTCAGAACCCAAACATATTCAGTTTATCATGGCACACACTAGGGCTGCAACAAACGATTATTTTGATAGTTGACTGGTCACCGATTATTTTGCCGATTTGTCGATTAATCAGATCACGCGTCTATTGAATGTAAAACGTACAGCTTACTGCACCACCTTTTAATGAAATTTGCAGATTGTCTCGGTGGAGTTTAATAAAGTCAGCCGTCTGCTCCTTGTTATCTAAAATATAACAGGATACTGGAGTAAACTCTCGACCGTCTCACACGTCTGTTTAATCAGTTTTCTGTTTGATGTTTATTCAGCTGGGTGAAAACTAAAACTTTAATTTCAGCTAAACCGATTTACTCAGGAATAAATAAAACACTGAAAAAAGCCATCTAAGTGACTTGTATATCATGTTTGACCTGAGTAGTGAAAGACCGCGGGGGGGTCTGAAAACAACGTGCCGGGAGTTTGTTGTTCTTGCCTGAAAATATCTTAAAAGTTTATTTGGTGACCCAGAAAGAGTAATATTAAAACTAAGTAGCTGCCGCCATTGTTGGAGACTGGAATTGGCTGGGCTGCACTATTCTGGGATAGGCTGGGCCACGAAGGATACACCCGACCCATCCTTTAAATCTGGGGAAAAGGAGGACGCATTTGGAGGAGCCTTTGAATTTGGACAGCCTTCGTCGCATCGCTGTGACGGTCGCTGTGATCTGCCTCTGAATTTGGGACACAGCTACGATACTGAAGACTGCTGCTTCTTCGTTGGTGTTTAACGGTAGATGCATTGCTGCATCTTTTGTTTCAGTCAGTTATTACAATCTTAAATCCTACTACTTATTCCTGGGTCTTTCAAGATCTTACAAAACTTCAAACGACGCGTTGACTGTTCAATTAGTTGTTGACGATTTTGGTGGCAGCCCTAGCACACACCAAAGAAAACTTGCATATCCTCTTTATGCATCTCTTAAAATAGTTTCCCAATGGCATTTAATTTATAACTAGTAGTATAACTAATAGTGTAGCTCTAGCTATAGTTGCTGTACGTGTTATAACCTGTCACGTAAATTCTACCATGACATCCATGTTTTTGCGACTATGTTTACAAGTGCATGGTTTTAAATATATCTAATTGCTGATTCATCTTCATCTTTCATTGAGTTCAGTGTTCTCATTTGGAAAAGGGTGGATTGCTCACTGAGTTTCGAAGTTTGCGCCTCAGGTGGCCTCAACTACGGTATCTAAGCTTCTTGTTAATGAGTAGAGAAAGAGTGGAACAGAAGATTGAAAAATGGATTGATGCAACAAAATGAATGCTTTACTGGTATGTTATAGTGAAGAGCAAGAAAGCAAAGCTGTGGATTTACAGGTTGATCAGTGTTACTACTGTCACCTTTGCCCACAAGCTGTACACATTGACCAAAAGTAAAACAATGCACATGGAAGCAGTAGAAATAGGTTTCTTTCGAAGGGTGTCTGGACTAGCCTAAGAGTTGGGGCAAGAAGCTTGCCCATTTGTAAGCAGCTCAGAGAAGAGCTACTGCTCCTCCAAACTATAAGTTGAGGTGGCTCGATCATCAGATTGGGACACCTCCCAGAATGCCTCTTAAATGAGTTTTTTCGGGCATAACCAAGGACGTATTGGCTTTTGTACTTTGATTGCTGCCCCTGCAACTCAACCCCTTACATTAACCTTTTCCCTTGCTCTGTTCAGTTTAAACACATTCGTATTACGTTTTCCAGAAGAAGATCCGAAGCTGAGCATCTCATCTCAGAACTCATCTGTCAATGTTGTCTTGTTTGGACCACTGGCCAAGAACTTCAGTCAATCTGTCAACCAAGAGGTAGGTCTCTGAATCTTCAAAAATAAGTCATTTTAGACTTTTATCTTTACAAAACATCAAGGTAGAAAGAGATAGCATAATAACTGTTGCATTTTAAAGTTTGTATTATTTACAATGAAAAACTAAGGAGCGTTATAAATGTGATAAATTCTCACTGTGCATTGGCGATTCTTAGATCCCTCCTTCCTCCAAGGTTAAGGGCACAGTGTTGCTTTTGATAGCTCCTTAAACTTTGAAACACATATCAATAATACTATTCAGTCTTCATATTTTCACGTACATGATATTAATCTTCTACTGTTTCAAAATGCAGCTGCTCGTGTCATTACCAGGACCTTTTCATAGAACATATTACTGCTGTTCTTCAACAGTTTCTCTGGCTTTCTGTACAATATTGCATTAATTTTAAGATTCTGCTCCATGCTTTCGTCTCTCCATAATCTTGCACCTCCATATCTTTTTGATCCAAGAGGCTGAAGGTGGCAGGTTGCTTCCATCTCTTTCCTGCCACTGCTTTACTCCCACCCCCATCGAATGGCTGGTTGACTGTAGCACCACTAATAGCAATGATAATGCTACCATACAGTTAGGACCATATTATTTTGGATACTGATACAAGTTCTTTTTTTACCTGTTTATTAAAAAATATTCAAATTATAGTTATATAATGAACATGAACATAAAGTGTAGACATTAAGCAGATAAAAGGCCTGGAGTTGATTTGAGGTGAGGTGCTTGTATTTGGAAGATTTTGCTATGAACAGACGGTCAGAGGAGCTCTCCATGCAGGCGAAACAAGCCATCCTTAAGCTGTGGAAACAGAAGAAAAACATCCAAGATGTTACTACAATGTGAGGAGTGCCATAATCTACAGTTTGTACTTAGCAATGCAAAAAACCCTGGATGTCCATGGAAGTCAGCAGTAGTGGACGAACACAGAATCGTTTCCATGGTGAAGAAAGAAAAACTTCTTCAAAACAGCAAACCAAGTGAAGAACAATGCAGGAAGAAGGTGTATCAATATCCAAATCTACCATCAAGAGAAGACTGCATGAAAGTAACTACAGAGTTTTCACTGCAAGGGGCAACCCACTCATAATCCTCAAGAATAGAAAGGCTAGATATGACTTTGCTAAAAAAAACCATCTAAAAAAGCCAGCACAGTTCATGTTTATTAATGATGTGACACAGATGTTCAGAAACATACTGTATGCTCAAATCCAGTTAAATGCAGTCCAGTTGATTGGGGAGCATTTCATAACGCACATGGAGAGTGGCCCCGAACACACAGCCAAGGAAACTCAGGAGTTTATTAAAGCAAAGAAGTAGAATATTATTGAATGGTCCAGTCAGTGACCTGATGTTAACCCAGTTGAGCATGCGTTTCACTTGTTGAAGACTAAACTTCAGACAAAAAGGACCACAAACAAACAGCAAATAGAAGCTGCTGCAGTGAAGGCTGGCAGGCGGCATCCTGGGCGCCCAGGATGCCCAGAAAGATTTGGCCTTGGTTTTTATTTAGAGAGACTCGAGCCGTTCTAGCTGTTACTAGTGAGTTGTTTTTAGTCTTTAGTAAACACTTAAATGCAGGGGGTGGGATTTGGCAGTGATTGCCTCATTGAACTGTTAGAACAAATGAAGCTACGCATGATAATATTTTTTTTTGTTATTTATAAAGTTATTCAAATTATCTATGATGTTACTTTCCAAAAAATATTATTCTAATACTCTTATTGAGGAAGGACTAACAGTGACAGTAAATACATTTATTAATACTGGTAGATGGTTTAGAAACTGCCGACCCTCACCCATCTTTTATCTTGGTCTAATTATTATAATTAATCACTGGTTGTCCTACACGATATCTTCCTCTTCTCACCTCCAACCGGTTGTGGCAGACGGCCGCTCCTCTCTGAGCCTGGTTCAACCAGAGGGGTTTTTTCCTGTTAAAATTGAGTTTTTCCTTCCCACCAAAGAGAGGGTGCGCAATACGCTGCTCATTCAAAACTAAGAACTGTCACTGACAGAGTGTTGAACGAGGAACAAGTTTTGTAATAAACTGTATTATGTTGCTTCCAAACAGAATTTATATTTTTCTTTCATAAAACCTGTTACTTAAATGTGGTAATGAGCTGAAGGGGATTCATGTGATTTGTGGATGAATGGAACATTATTTGTTTTTTTGTTTTGATAAGTTTAATTAATTTTCACGTAGTGTATTTAAAGAAATCAGTAGTGAGCAATGGAAAAAACCTCTGCTCTAAAAATACAGAACAAAGAATACGTTATAATTGTTAACCTATGAATTTTATTTTATTGTAATAACAAATATTTGCAAAGAGCAAAGACTTGTGATCTTGGCAATGCCTCCAGGAGAAGTTTGGTAATATTAAAGACTAGATTCTAAAACTTTAAAGACTTTTAAAGAGTAGACTTTAATGGTGAGCTCTGTTCTGTTCACCTCATTAGTTCCTCATGTTTTAAGTGTAACACTAAAATAGCTTGATTACCGCTTGTTACTGTTGCTCTAGCTCAGTATGACAGTCTGCTCTGATACTATACTGTAAAACATCTGTGATGTTTTTTGCAGAGTTGGATTTGTTTGTGTCCAGGGCAGATACATTGAGTACATCAAGGATAATCCTCCGTAGCAGCGTATCACTATATTTCTGGTTTCCCCACAGCAGCATTTTCATAGAACTCAAAGCTTGTTGAAGGCTTCACAGCTTGAGCTCTTGCACTCAGCCGGATATCACAGAGATTTTGTCAGGCTGTAACATGATTATTCAGAGTATCTGCTGTCCCCTTGTGAGCCCTGAGGGGAGTCTTTGAAGCCATATTGGGGTAGCTGACACGCCAAACAAAAGACAATCTACACTTTTCACACCAGCTTATCATCTGTGGGATGTGTTGACGTTTTGCTCCTAACACACAAATCTGTCAGGGCGCAATATTTGCTGCTCTAATTCTCCCTCTGGAAAAAAAGTTGTATATTTGTCTGTCTGCTCTCTTGGTTTTAATCCCTTATATCTCTGGTTGTTGTTTTGTGTGTGTGTGTGTGTGTGTGTGTGTTTTCTTACAGGATGTAGTGTTGGCCTCTGGCTTCACTGTGGGCAAATCTCCCACAGTTCACAAGGACAATCTGCACCCCTGTAACCTGCTGCTCTCAGAAGATAGGGCCTGTATTTATGTAAGGACCAGCAACTAATCTTATGTATATATTAGCATTAGGCATTAATGCAAAAAATTCTATTTAATATTCACAATTTGAAGGTTCTTCAAAGCTCTCCGTCTTTAATTTATCCTTTAGAACTTTTTATATGCGTTTATTTATATATTTTATATTTCCAAAGAATCATCCCTACATCAATTTTCTTATTTTTTTTTTTTCAATATTTGGTTTTCCAGGGCTGAAGCTTATCTCAGCTGACATTGGGTGAGAAAAGTAAAAGGGGCTAATGTAACAAAAAATATATATAAAAAAAAAAATCATTATTTTTTATGATCTTCTACTGTACTTGTATCTCATCATTATTTGAAATCCCGTAGATGGCTGCCTGGGTCTTGGTAATTACAGCTCTTTTAGTGTACGAGACATGAACGATGTGCCCTGGTCAGTCAGAATCTCTTTCAGGATGCCGACTCGGGAGATGAACTGCAACAGCGCCTGCGCCATACTCTTTTCAGAAAGGGTGTGCAGCGGCACTGTTTCCAGCTATCACGTTGCATAATCCACCAGTGAATTCCAGTGAAATGGCCCAATTAGGTCCATGGCTCTAACGGGATCCTCCAATAATGGTATAGGGCGCAAAGGCGCTTTTGGGATGACCGGCTGGTTCACCAGCTGGTCAAACCGGGCAGGAATCGCACCTTCGGCGCACATCCACTAGGAATACCCAGCAAATAAAATCTTTCAATACCATGAATGGTAGGCCAACATGGTTTCAGGGTCATCACGAGACTGCTCCGGGCTGATTTCCGGAGCCAGAAATCACCGCGTCACCGCTGATGGGCGTGCAGACACTACACTCTAATAATGGTTCTGATTGCATCCCCGCACCCTGCCCCAAAAGGTTATTAAACCCTCAGCAGCTGGCTAGCTCTCTCCAATTCTCGGCTCTTGCTGCCACATGGTCCTCAGCAAGCGTGACAGCTGCCACACTTGCAGGTCGATGGCAGTGGACCCATTGCACCGTTTCTGCCAGCAGCCCCTTTACAAACTGTTCCATCACGATTTTTCCAGTATGCGAGCCTCCCCCTCTGACTAGCCTGCCTCGCCTCCGCATCGTGGGCCCCTCTGGGGAGAGGCCCAGTCGATCCAGCATGGCCCAGCAGACGCCCGCGAAGTTTCCCCTCAAGGTCGGCAGCCAACTCAGCCGTCTGAGCCTTTCCGACAGCAATGGTAGCAGCCGCGGCGCTACTCCACCGGAGTTCATTGGCATACCTCTGCTGTGACCTGGAAAACCTCCAGGAAAACCTGGGGGTCGTCACCGTCCGCCATTTGGTGCACCATCAGTGGAGGGGGAAGGCGGCGACATCAAGGAGTTGTACAGTAAACTTTATAGAGGTGTACAGTAGAGTCATATTGGCAGTCCATTAAAATCCATTTTGAAGACATCCACCAAGGTCTTCAAATCAACTTAATCATTTATTAGTCAAAAATTGACAAAGGGCCTTGTAACGTAAGGGGAAAAAAATTCACTAGAGCACCTCACCTCTATCTCCTGTCTCTCTATAGGTGTTGCGTCCACTGCTTCCTAACCCCAGATCCCCACCAGCCAGCAAAAGGAGCTCCCCACTCTCTGCTGAGGTCAGAGTGAGAATCCTGTTTAGTTATAGAGATTGCTGGAGTGTGTCTTGGAGGTCTTGTAGCTATCAGAATGGTTTGTCAGTTAAGGGCTGTCCTGAAGTCACCTTGCATGAATTGGGACGTCCCCAGACGTCTGTGTCTGCCCATTTATCATTGCTTAACAGCTTCTTTTAAGCCTTTAAAAATTCAGCTTTGAATAACTGCTTGCTAGGGATGGGAATTGAATAGAATTGAATATTTTTAGCTGAAGCTAAAATGCTTTGAAAAAACAACCAAACTCAAATTACATGGTTAAAGTCTAAATAACAATATTCAGACGCCTTAAAACAAGCTGATTATGTACAATAAGACTGGATTTTTGGCGGGTGATTCGTGGCATCTCTGTTCAACCGATGGCTGTTAACAGTGGACATCTTTCTCAATGATTGCTTCCTGGACTGGCTCAGTTGTCTTCAGTCATAATGCAAAAGATTATGGCAGCACAAGGAAGATGTCAAAAATGAACAGATACGTGTTTTAATGTAATTGTAGGTATTAGAATTCAACACTTCAAATACAGGACATTCTTAAATGTAGTAGCTATAGAAAAAATGGAGCAGTTGATGAAACCCTTACTTAATGCCAACCATTTGCAGTGATGTGACTGATGTTAACAGATGATATGAGATAGTTCACCACTTTCTTAAGTTTTATTATTTCTGGTGGAAAAGCTGTCTTCAGCTAACACTGAACTTATGATCTCAAACATCTGCCAGGTAAATGTGCTGTATTAGGTTGCATGCAAGGGGAACGCCCCAGAGCTGTAGTAGGAAGTCGCTGCAGAAGTAACACGATCTGTTAGCGTGTGTTGCTGAGTGTTAACATGCTAATATTGGTGTTTTAACAGTTTTGCTTCTTCTCAGCTTTCCTTAGCCAAGACTCCAAAATACACGTATGCCAAACTGGACAAGTTGAGAGCTGGATCTGTTGTCAATGTGTATGGTGTGGTGGTGTTCTTCAAACAGCCTTTCAAGAGCCGTGGTACAGGTCAGTAAGGAACCCATATCAGAGTTTAGTTTGATTTTTAACCAGAAGGTAAAATGAATAAAGCTGTGCTAGTTGCTATTTAAGCAGCTTTGCTCACCATGCTATTTGTTTCCTTGGCAGCCTGTGTCAAAACACTGAATTAGTAGCCTGACGAAAAGGGCATTCGTCATCGGAATTAAAAACAAAAGCTCTTCATCTCCCCGACCAGGTGATCTGCACCTCAGAAACGGGTTTACTGTCCTGGATGAACCTTTTCACTTTAACCCCTCTATGAAGCCCTCCGGGCATCCATTAGGAACGCCAGAACTTACTGTCTGATAAAGAAATTAATCCTCCTGTCTGTCTTCTGGGTTGCTCCAAAACGCAGAAGACAGACAGGAGGGAACAAGCTCTTGGAAATATGCTCCTGCTATTTAGCTGTCTCATATTTCTTTTACTCATACACTTTTAAGTAGGTATAAACACCAGCTGCCATAATTGTCCCCAGCCCTCAACCAAATATTTTTTTCAACCTTCATGTTGATAATTGGTGATTCCTTAATAAGGGTTATTTATGCTTCCTGGTCTAGTTTCTCAGAGCTAATGCTGTGTTCAAAAATAATCATTCTTTCAGTTCTTCCACCTTCACTGCTATATTTGACCACTTCGAACTGGTATTGCTTTCTGCCCTAATATTGGCCTGCTTAACCTGTGTCATAGCTCAAGTTTCCATTCTGGGTTCAGTTCCGTTTCAGCTGTAGATGGTATTCCTACAGAGGTCCCTCGTTTATCGCAGGAGTTACGTTTTAAAAATAACCCGCGATAGGTGAAATCTGCGAAGTAGCAAACTTTATTTTTACAAATATTATAGATGTTTTAAGGCTGTAAAAACCATCGCTACACGCTTTATACACTTTTCACACTTTTCTCTCTTGACAGTGATCTACAGCCAATTAGAACGCAGAACATAATGCACTGTAAAAAAAAAAAAATTGCAGCATGCAAAATTGCACAAAAAAAACAAACTGTGATACAGCGAGGGCGCGAAAGGTGAACTGCGTTATAGCGAGGGACCACTGTATTTAGAAGTTTTTATACTGATGATACTCAGTTATACCTGCCTCCTAAACCAGGCACCAACTTCTCTGCAAATGTATTAATCTATTGCTTACCTGAGGTTAAAATATTTTATTAAGATATGAGACTTTTGACTGTAAACTGATAGGAGAGCAGAGTATGAGGCAAGCTGGTCTGCTTTCACTGCTCTGAGATTAGTTATGATCTGCGCTTCTTATTATTATAAGGTTGGGGAAACCTGCAGTCAGCTGAGACTGGAGAAGTCACTTGGATGAGTGACGAAACGTTTCTCCAACTGAAAACGCTACGTCCAGATGAACGGAATCAATCTTTTGGGGCTTCTGTTTAGTAGTTTCTCTTCCTACTTACAGCCAGCCTGATTTCCTGGTTATTTGGGACAATCTGTTGGGGAACAGGTAACAATGGCTAAACTACCTTCACTCGCATCTACTTCAGGTACCTGGCGAGCTACAGGATTTTCAAGAGTGTGGAGCTGGGTCTCCAGTTCATTGAGCCTGGCCTACAAAGGTAAAGCCAGGTTGCATAACCAAGAGAGCCAAAGCAATAGCTTAACATTTGACACACTGAGGAAGAAGGTTCAGGAAGGACAGGTGAAGAAGCCTGGTGTGCTGGTGCTTATTGTCCTAGTCTCTGAAACAGATGAATTGTTTTTATTGGTAAGCCAGACATTTTTTTCTGATATCATAAGCAGGTTCTCTTTTCACAGACTTCTGCTCCACCCTCAAGATTACTGATCAGTCTAATGAAAAGATTGGCTGCACCATCTTCTGTGAGAAACTGGAGGACCATCCCAAAGTCTTTCAGAATGGAGACATCGTTCGCATGCACAGAGTTAAGGTGCAAGACTGCAAAGTGCCTTTACTAACTATAGCTTGTTCTATTGATTTGTACATTTTAAGGGGAGAGCTAAATATTGCAAAATCTTCTCTATTAATTAATAGTAATATTAATATATTGATAAATTAATCTTTATTCATCAAGAAATGTGAAAAATAATTCTACATCTGTCTACACAGGTTCAACTTTTTAACAACTCCGTCACACTGGTCAACACCTTTGGTTTTTCTGTGGTGACATTTGATGGGGTGGAGGGTGCACCGGTAGAACCGCGGACATCCAGCCGTTCCTTCCATTTTGACCAAGATGACCAGCGGACAGTGAAGGAGCTGCGATCCTGGGCTGCCAGTCAGGCTCTCCTCCCCTCAGTCACCAGAACAATCCCGCTATCTGCTGTTCAGCCCAAAGCCTACTTTGACCTGACCTGCCAGCTGCTGGCCAAGGCCCCTGTTGATACCACCTGCACCCTATTGAGGGTAAGAAACCTGAAGAAAAGCACTTTTCAATGCCACAGGATGTTTTTGAAAGCAATTGTTAACCTTTGTTTCCCACTTGGATTGATGTCCATAATCTTGTGGCCTCAGCTGGAAAGAGATTTCATGTGTTTTGTCTTGCTACTGATGCGTTTTACTTTACACCTCAGATTTGAGAACAGAAACTAGGCTGTAAGTGGTGGCTGGTTTCCTGCCAGTAATGGGGGAGATAAATTTGAATAGGATTTGGCAGTAAATGCCAGTCTCTTGCCAGTCAGCTCTCACCAACTTCTAGAGTCTGTTGTTATGCAGCAACACATACAATCAGGAAAAGATGTTTTTTAAATTATAGCAGGCTATTTTATAAAGAAAAGAAAACCTCATCAAACACAAGATCAACACTGTCGGTGGAAAGTGACATGCACATTAATTAACATGACCGCTTGGGTTGAATCCACCATCAGGGCGAGGCCTTTCTGTGTGGAGTTTGCATGTTCTCCCTTTGTTTGTGTGGGTTCTCTCTGGGAACTCGGGCTTCCACCCACAGTCCAAAGACGTACACTTGTGGGGATAGGCTAATTGGTAATTGGAAATTGTTCATAGGTGTGAATATAAGTGTGAAATCGTTGTCTGTCTCTGCCTTAGACTGGCGACTTGTCCAGGGTGAAGCCTGGTGCTCGCCCTGTGGTAGTTGAGATGCATAATAGCCAGAAACACATTAATAATGAAGCAGTGAAGCAATGAGGGCAATTTGTAAATATTATATGTAAAGCTTATGTAAAACATATGAATGGAATTACTATAACTCTCAGAGAATCACCCTCTTAATTGGTGGAGGAATACTTGCATCCTTGTGTTGGCGCCACCTGAGCAGAACATCCAAACACAGAACCTTAATGTTGTGAGAAGCCAATGACAACTCACCATGCATCATCTTTCTCCGTTCGATTTAGTAATGTGTGTTTTCAGATCGTTGTTTAGGTTTTGTGATTCTTACGTGACTCTATTCCATTACAGCGTGATATTACTTCTGCTTTTTAGTCACCGTGTTTGTATTCAGGCATAGATATTTTTAACAACTATCCAGGCTGTAAAATGCTGCAACATTAGACTCACAGATGACTAGATGAGCATCACTGGCGTATTTCTGTGATTTATCAGGTCAAAAATGTGTGTCGTGCTCATTATCTATATTATTATTATTTTTTTCCCAGGTTTGGGATGGGACCAGGTGTCCTCACACTCTACTGAAGGTGATTGTTGAGCCACATGTCACAGAGGGAAAGTCATCCTTCTCCAAGGAGAGGGAGAACCTCATTGCTGATGTCCTCATCTATGACAACCATGTGGAAGTGGCCAGACAGCTGAAGGTCAGACATTATAGATAATCTTAGAGCTTACTCCTGTGATTACCCTCAAAAATCTCTTCCTTCCTTCTCTTTCCTAATCTGCTCTTTGCATACATGAATACATTTTTCATTGTCATTACACTTTCTTTGCTGTCAAACGAGGCAATCATATGACCGACCCATAAACAGCCCTTGTTCTTTTCAAAGAAGCAATTAGAGTAATTGAAAGTTGAAAAAACTGAACGTGTCAATTTATGCAGGGAAACCAGAAGGAGGAGCTGCTGAAAGAAACCAGGGGACAGGGGTGATGTTAGATATGTCAGAAGGCCACGATGGCTACAGGAGATTTTTTACTTCATACAACCTGGGACAGTAGCTCAAAACAAAGCTGACAATGGTTAGCACATGTATTAATGTTAAAAAAAGACACAGTCTCAATTCATTTTTCCTAAGATAAGCCAGATAAGCTTCAGTATAGTGTTTTATTTTTTTTATTTTTAACATCACTTATAGCCTTATGACAAAGGAAGAATCACACTTCCATTGTTAAATGTGTTCTGGTGGAGGCAATCCTTTTTTGCAATCATTAAACATACATGTTTTCTCTACTGCTGGAAAATGAGATAAAGAAAATATATCTCATGAAGTAAAATTTTATTACAGACTAAAACATGAAATATCCCCTGAGTCAATTTAACCAAAGGGATACCGGAGAGTCAAGCATGGAACAAGACACACACACACACACACACACACACACAGCTGTGTAGTTGGAGGCTGTCATGTCCATCCTGCTTTTTGCAGACCGGTTTATTATAAAACTTGTTTAAGCGGTGATTCCAAACTGAGGTTCATTGTAGGTTAGAATGATGACAAAATAAAAGCAGTTAAATTTTAATTATTTCTATTTGTTTTCTTTTTCTTTTTTTCATTCAAATGTTAGAATTGTGTTTACTACGCGTTACATTATTGTCATCTCATAATTACCAATTTAGTTAATATAAACCTGTAGGCTACAGTTCCACAAACCAACACAAACACTTATCCTAATAAGGACACACATGATCTTTCTCATAGTTTGTAGGTATGCACAATGATGGTCTAGTTGCGACTAAACTTACCTCGCTAGTTTCCGCCTAAACTTCCTGCGAACTTCTAACTACGTTAAATTGAATAAATTCTGTTTTTATGGAAGCCTGGATGTCAATTCAACATTAATGAATCAACGGTACGGAAGTGAAGGAAGCAAGAAAAATGAGCTGAGTGGTTTGACTTATCTGACTGATTTGTTTCTTGTAATAACCCCTTATTTATGAAAACAGACCTGTTCATCGACAGTGCACCTTATAATCTGGTGTGCCCTATGGTCCAAAAAATACGGTAAAACTACAAAGAAGAGGTAGTAAGAAATATAGCTTATTTGATATAGCGATTGTACATACATAAAAAAGTTTATGATTTGCCATTAAGCTCTTAAAGGACAAATATAAACTAACAAAAGTTGAATTTCCTGCGAAAATGCGGAGTGGATGCTGTAACGCTAAAGCTGTCTGCTGAAAAGAGCTGAAGATGCTAAACCTGCCAAAAAAAAAATCTGAAGAAGCAGAACTTTGAGCTGAAAAGAGGTGAAATAGCTGAATTTTCTACTGAAAAGAGGTGAAGAAGCTTAACTTTGCTAAAGACATCTGTAGAAGCTGAAGTCCATATTAGAAAGGTTGCTGAAACCATAAAAAAAAATTCCAGAATTGTAATAAATCAGCAGAAATAATGAAAAAGCAACACAGTCAGGTGAAAATAACGTGCAGAAGATGAAGTTCTGTCATCCTGAACCACCTGCTGAAATGTTGCCTTGGGCGAGATAGACCCAGACCCAGTTCTGCTGGGTTCGAATCTCGCCCACGGCCTACAGCTTCCACTCAATTATTGGAAGTCCACATTCCTAAACCCCACACGAAGAACATAGATTAAATAAAAAGCTCATGTTGAGCCCTATGTTATCCAATAGTAATTGTACTCACGCACTTTTTTTTTCTATTCCTAGTCATTAAAGCTCTTAACTGTTTTCTGTCTGGCAGTCATCTTTGGGTTCTAATTGGCCAAATAAAGGCCAAACTTCAGAATAGTGTGGATCCATTGGTGTTTACTTTTGAAACCCAGAGTCTATCAAAGCCTTGATGTGTCTGTAAAATTTTGTGAGTTTTTTAAGCATGTTTAGACCCTCAAAAAGGTTCATTTGACAAAGTAATAATAAATAGAGCAGATAAAATAGTATGAACTGTTACTTTACTCTGTGGTTTTATATAACTGCCGGCTGGACATAATGATTGAACTCATAGTAGCTTAAACTCTGTAGAACTTCAAACTGCAAAACTGCGATGCAGCCATTTGATTTCTTTAATGGTCAATTTTTGAAACGCTGCGAGGGAAAAACAAAAAACTTTGCTTTGTTCACACTGTCATAGTTCTTCAAGCAATCAGTGTGTGTTCAACTCCTGCAGCTTCCGCTCATTATATCATTTTTAGCGCTCATGCTTGACGAGCTGCACATTTCCATGTCATTGAATCTTTTGTGGAATTGCGAGGTGGGGGGAGGGGGCTGTGTACTGATGCAGGCGCCCTTGACTCTTGTTCTGTTTCCTGTTTAGAGATGACAGCAGTGCGGAAAATTACGTATTTATGTTGGCTTGCGGAGCGGTTAGTTCTTTTCAGTACTCTGGCTAAGCTAACAAAGAGTCACACCTCTGTTTAGCAAAGCGCTGCTTTCGTTTTAATCTGACTTCATGAATTTCTTCATGAATAAAATTTTAACCATTAGAGAAAAAGTGACTCATAACCCTGCCAGGCATGTCATACAGCTGCTTTCAGTACTATTTAAAGTAGCTAATTACTATTATTTTCACTTTTATCTCTGATTTTTCTGTTATTACCTCCCCCAACTGGTTGGGGCAGATGGTTGTCCTTCCCTGAGCCTAGTTCTGCCGAAGGCTTCTTCCTGTTAAAAGGGAGTTTTTCCTCCCCACTGTCACCAAAGTGCTAGATCATAGGGGGTCGTCTGATTGTTGGGGTTTTGCTTTATTATTATAGGGTCACAATATTAAGCTCCTGGAGGCTACTGTCATTGTGATTTACCACTATATAATAAAAATTCAATTCAAGTGAATTGAACGTTTGCTTTGTATATTAATGTCTTCATTAGTTTAAGAAAAGACGATAAAGAATCACTGGCTGTTTAAATTATACAAAGGAATGTCTCTACCATACTAGTGCCAACATTAAAAACAGTAATAATAGACTGGCAAATGGCTAATATAGGGTTAGGCTCTACTACCCAGGAAGTGCTCTTTCGCTAACTACTTGTTAATCAGAAGGTGTTCACCACAGTAAGATGCACCTTGCTTATTATGTGTTGATGGCAACAATAATCTTGAAACCTCACAACAGGATTTCACATACCAATGGGTGATGTTATGCAGCTTGTGTCATCTTGTAAATTGACTATGGGCATTTTATAGAAGCCTGATACAAAAAGGACAAGTTAATAATAATAATGGGATTTTTTTTTTCTATTGTAGTAGCTTACTGGACAGGTGACAACATCACTTACTACTATATAAACTAACTGATTTTGAAAGAGATCTTTGACTTTAAAAAAATAATCACTAGATGATTCAGCAGGAAAAAATACATATATTTCTTGAGGTCTTGTTTTACCTTAGGTCTAAGAGTACATTTGGTGTATTTAATTTGAATTGTGGTGTACTTATGTTGGTCACAGCCCCTTCTCCCATTGAGTTGTTGTTCCTGCACAAAGAGCTCCACAGTCCAGTTATGCTGTATCTCTCTAGCTTTTAAAATCCATTTCCTGCAGCTCTGTGAAATGAACAGTTTCTTCTTCCTAGTAAAGGCAGAAGTTTTTTTGGGTTTTTTTTGGCTGCTTTATTGAGCCTCAGAAGCCCATGAAAGCCCAAAGCAATCTTTTGAACTTTACATAGTCTTTTTTTGGAGCAACCAAGCAGCATTAATACCATAAGACGGCAGCAGTGGCGTCTTGGCTGTCGGGTGGCGAGCAGACAGTGGAGTGTTTAGTTTTCGAACAGACTCAAAGAGGATGCCAGGGGCTGCTCCACTCTCTTTTTTTTTTGGCCTCTTTTAAAGGAAATGATTTGTTTGCAGGGGAAGCAGCGGGGTACTATTTTTCTGTCAGAGGCCAATCACTCTCTGAGCTCTGGCCCAGCGCAGTGAGTCTTATATCCCATGAAAGCTCCCTTTAGCCCCATATAGACACATTTTATCCCTTCTTTGCAGAATTGTTTTAATTCAGTTGCTTTAGAGAGGTTTTGTATGAATGGCACGTTTAAGGTCATACCAAAGCATCTTAATCTTTAGCTTGTTTTTTTTTTTTTTTTTTTTTTTATTTTCTTTTTGAA
>VUQR01025025.1:0-16234 GCA_015108515.1 Hemichromis elongatus | reverse complement strand
TTGTCGCTCATTCAAGTGACTTCTTCAGTCTCAGCTGACTGCAGGTTTTCCCAACCTTATAAACAGTACATTTGCACAATAAGGGAAACTAACTGAAGGAACGATGGGCTGTGAGGATAGCTGATTGATCATCAATATGCAGATCGTCATGACCATTGATCAACAACCACTGTTCAATTGCCATGAGCACCTTTGAGAGAGAGTTGGGGAATGGCTGCAATCACAGCATTGTAAGATAGTGAAACATGTACCCTTAGGGCCCCTCCTCGATTCAGAGATAGTTTTTCCCTTTTCACATAAATGGCCTCCTTGACTCCCTGCGAACCAGAGCTCCTCCCTGTCCAGGATGTGTACATCCTCATCCTTGAAAGAGTGTCTACTGGCCTGTAGGTGTAAATAGACTGCAGAGTTCTGGCCTGATGAATTAGCTCTTCTGTGTTGTGCCATTCACTTCACCAGAGGATGTTTGGTTTCCCCAGTGTATAAATCATGGCGAGAGTCAAACCTTAAATACTGAGCCGTATGCGTAGGTTTATGGTACAGATGAGCTGTCCGCTAACCTGCCACTTCCAAAAACACTTTGTTGGTGCTGAGAGTGGTCCTGCTGAGGTTGGGGTCATCCTGTAATCTCTTACAAACTACCTCCAACATTTCAGTGACTGGAACAAAAGTAAAGAGCGATATAACATCGTAGGAGACCATTGTTTCATCTGCCTCCATAATGGGATATCTCACATTGTCAACAAAATCCAAGGTGTTCTGGATGTGGTGTTCAGAGCTGCCTACCAGCGTGTTGAGGATCGAAGCCAGAAACTTTAAAATGTTATAGGTGACTGAGTTGATCATACAGACAATTGGTCTTAAAGGTACAACCCTGTTTATGTATCTTTAGTGAACCATACAGACTTGGCGTAGACTCGTCTGGGTATAGCCTGTAGTATGAGGTCTGGTCAATAGCTTTGCTTTGTTCTAACTACTTCAGACAATCCATCACCCTTTTCCTGTAACCTGATAGTCCTTCTGGTTTAGCAAAACCATGCACCTACCCTTGTCTGCCAGAAGGATGTTAATAGCAAGTAGTAATGACAAACTAAGTGATGTGAGTGCCTTCTTCTCCTCCATGCTGATGGTGGATGCTAGGGGCTTTGCATCGCAGAGAATAGCCGAAACTTTCGTCCGCAGTTTTTCTGCTTCCGCATCTGAAGTGTTGTCGTTTGAAGTTACTGGTTCTGTGGTTGTGATCAGTTCCTCCAGCAGGATTTGTCTTGGCGTCACAGCAAAGTTCAACCCTTTTGCAGTGATATTTTTCTCTGCTTGGGAGTTGTCAGACAAATTTTTTGTCAAGGCACATTTTTCACCATCTATCAAATGCTGTGATTGTAGCCATTCCCACATCTTTGTTTCTGTGTGGACTGTATCGGATGAGTTGAAATTTCATTAAATTCGGCATTGGATTCAAAGAAGTCACTATTTTAGTTTTTTGGCCAAATATCCAGATTATACAAAGTTTATTAGACTACAATTTCTGTGAAGTAAGATAGCATTTTAGGAATTATAGTCTGTAAACAGAAGGGGAGATTTGTTCAGATGATAAACTGCTGACTCTAATCTCTGGTAACCACATTTTAAAATTCCTTAAAACCTTTGCTACATATATGAAGTGAATCCTGCATTTTAGATGAGTGTTTTCTGTATGTCACACTGGACAGAGTAACCTATCAAGCTTTTGTGGGAGGATGTTATAAATGAAAATTGGCATCAAGTTTGTCGTTGTTAACTGGGCCTTGTGTGTTCCCAGATTGTCTATGTAGATTTTCAGTCATCCAGGTCAAAGCATTGTAGGGACAACCCCCTCTAGGGTTTAAATACCTACGTCTCTCCACCATTTGGTTTTAGAAATGAAGAGGCCTCTTGGATGAAAGGTGAAATGTCCTCACAAAACTCAAAGAAGTCCAATCACTTTCTTTTCAAGCTCCTTTTACTGTATTCCCAAAATATAAAATCATTCAGAGAAGGACTTTAGGAAAGATAAATAGTGAGTAATGTATCATGAGATACATATTAAGCTTTCTATGTTAAAGAAAGTATTGAATGTTGACAATTTACATCCTCAAGATGCAGGATTAAACAATCGCTGAATTTTACATTTACAACATCATTCAACAAAGGCATAGTAAGTTACTCTTTCTGGGTACTGCAGGCTCTTGCAGCATGGATGTTAAGGAAAATCAGAAACTGGAAAATCACTTCTCCAAAGAGGGGATTGCAGCTGAGGCTGTTCAACTCCTAAATGGGAAAGCTAGACATGGGAGGAAACGTCCCTTAGAAGAAGGCAATAACGGGCACACACATTCCAGGTACAGGCCCAGGAAGCGTAAGAAAGTCCCTCGGTCCATGCTGCCCAAAAATGCTCTTATGCAGCTGAACGAGATCAAGCCAGGGTTGCAGTATAAGCTCCTCTCTCAGACTGGGCCAGTCCATGCACCAGTCTTTGTGATGACTGTGGAGGTCAATGGGCAGGTTTTTGAAGGCTTGGGTCCTACCAAGAAGAAGGCTAAGCTGAATGCAGCAGAAAAGGCACTGTGCTCTTTCATCCTGTTTCCTAATGCATCAGAAGCCCATGTTGCCATGGGCCAGACTCTGTCTGCTCACACAGACTTCACCTCGGACCATGCCATTCCGGATATGCTCTTTAATGCATCTGAGACATTCACCCCTACACATGACACCTTTTACCTTGGTTCCAATACCAGTTTCTTCAGTTCACTGGGAACAGAGTACCCATTACTAACCTTTCCCATCCCAAACCTGGTGCAGTCTCCCTTACCTCCAGCACCCTCCACCTTCATGTCCCTAACAGCTGGCAAGAATCCTGTCATGTTCCTCAATGAGGTGCGTCCAGGCCTCAAGTATGACTTTGTGTCAGAGAGCGGGGAGAGCCATGCCAAGAACTTTGTCATGTCAGTGACAGTAGACTCTCAGAGTTTTCAGGGTTCAGGGCGCAATAAGAAGCTGGCCAGGACTCGGGCTGCCCAAGCTGCTCTGTCTGCTCTCTTTAAGATACAGCTGGACCAGACACCATCACAACAGCCAATACCAAGAGAGGGACTACAGCTTCACCAGCCACAGGTGAGTAAATCAGTCTGTCTCTCTGTCTGACTCACTGATAGACTGACGTATGTGTGGCCTCTTCCTGATGACAGCCTATTTGTCACACGTTTCAGATAATCATTGGTCAGGTTGAGATAATTATACAGCATCTAGACAGTATCTTTAATAACTTTAAGAAAACAAGAATTGGGTGCATAAGTTTGGATTTAATACAATTTAATACACGGGGCCAAAATTACACATAGTTTAGTATATTCTCTGTTTTTATCTCTGAGTGAAAGAGTATGATTTTTTTCAGTGATAATAATGCGAGTTTCACCGAAGACTGCTCATTTCAATTCAGTTTTATTTAAATAGCACCAAATCACAAGAAAAGTTTCTTCAATGTGCTTAGCTGACTGTAACTACATAGAACGGTAATTTTGCATTTGATCTTAGCTAATGCTTAAATCCTTTATCCAATTTGCTGGCTGGGGTTTTCGTCACCCTGGAAAGCTGATGAACTTCAGCGATCTTCTGTTTTAAGAATTGTTGAACTCTTTACCCAGAAACAATGAAGAAGTATCAAGTGAAACACGTTTATGATCGTGCAACAGATCCACTCTTGTTTTAATGAGGGGGATTTTAAATTACCTGAACCATGTAAGTGTGACAAATATATATATATATAAATAAACCCCTAAGAAATCAGGGGTGAGGATTTCTTTTGGACTACAGCCTGAGCTGAATGAGGCAGTGGGCTGTATTGATCACAGACAGATCCTTATTACCTAATGACACAAATGTAATTGCTTATGACGACCCTGTGAAATGCTGATTGAAGATGATAGCTTTAGGAGAGACAAGTTTGATAATGCTGTGAAGCTATTTAAACATATATGCCTCTAATACCTATATACTGACAGCAAAGCTACTATCTTAAGCCTCTGTGTGCTATTCAAACACTGTGATTTGATGGCAACGGCTTTTAGTAACTTTTTATTCTCCTTCACTAACATTTTCTTAACCTAATTAATTAGAGGCTTTGTAATCATTAATTTAAATTAATCACATTTAATCGCACATAAAAATTTGCCAGACGTGATTAATTAATTAATTGCCATTAACGTTTAATTATCACCCCTAATATATATTTGTTATATCTTATTTCACATAATTTTACTGTTGCACTTATGTGTCATTCCTCAGGTCCTTGCAGATGCAGTCTCCCATCTAGTAATTGATAAGTTCAGCAAACTGACGGATAACTTGAGGGATCCACATGCTCAACGGAAAGTCTTGGCAGGTGTTGTCATGACAGCAGGTATTCTTTTAGCAGGTTTTGTTTCCCAGGTCATTTCATACTTAGAAGGTTGGTAGTTTGATCCTGGCTGCTCCTAGTGCCATTGAATGGAGAGTTTTGCACGGGTTCAGATAGTTTACAGAAATGCTAAGACAGCAATTTAAATGTGTTTATAAGGCTCCGATCTTAATGCATCTAAATCAGAGGATTAGCTGAACCATTAGTTCAGCTGATACCAGTTGCTTATTTTTGACCTGCGTACCCTTGCTATTTCCTGTGTGGCAAGGACCTGAGACACACACAGGATTTCTGTGCTGACAACTCTATATTGTGACTTTTTTTTTTAGCAGTTTCACTTTTAGTTCTGACAGCACAGGAAACTGCAGGAGCAGCTCCTGCTCTTCCCGCTCCTCGCACACTCCTTTCTCTCGTCTCTGCCATCACTGTTACATAGGTAGAGCAGAAAGAGTCATTAATTCAGACCCACACCTGTTTCCCCTGCTCAGACCATGGGGCATGGTCTGAGCAGAGGGTAATTCAGCATCCCAGGAAGTAATAACAAAGAGAGTCGACCACCTACCAGATATCCAGGCACTCCTTTCTCCAACATGCTGTTTCAGGACAGCTTCCAAGTAATGTACACAACCGGGTGGTCAAACCCCGTTAACTGCTGGGACAAAACAGCCCCCACCCCTCTGTTTAAGGCATCTGTCTGCGGGATAAACGGGAGTGAAAAGTAAGGCGTGTATAACAGCGGCTCCCCACAGAGAGCCTGTTTGACCCACACAAATGCCGCCAGGCACTGCCTCGTCTATTGGATCAGATCAGGGGAACCCTTTCTGGTGAGATCAGTTAAGGGGCTGGTCAGGTCCACAAACCCAGGCACAAACTGGCAATAGTAGCCGGCCAGCCCCAGGACCGTCTCACCTCTTTTTTGGTCTTGGGCCGAGGGCAGGATGCCAAGGAAGCACCTGCCCGCTGTCTCCAGCCTGGGTGGGGCCATTCCAACAGTGCCTTCTTCTCACCCCTTGCGCTTTTATGCCTTCTTGTCCATTAGCCCACTTCTCATCAGTATGTTACTGGTCTCCTATAAACAAGCATTTGGTGACAGTCAGAATACTTATAATACTTATATAGTTATAATGCAGGATGGAAGATAGATAGGATATGTGGAAAGACATCTCTCCTTGAAGAAAAACTGTTCCAGACCACAAACATATCCATTAAATTTTCATTTTTTTTCCGGATAATAAAATATGTTTGGAGTTGAAGGGGTGAAAATAAATGGGATGAAGTGGCAAAATGTTATGGACCTCATGAACCAGTGCGATGTTTTACCTATAGGTGCAGATGTGAAGGAGGCTCAGGTCATCTGCGTATCCACAGGGACAAAGTGCATCGGTCGTGAGTACATGAGTCACAAAGGTTTGGCCCTCAATGACTGCCATGCAGAGATTGTAGCTCGTCGCTCTGTCATTAGGTTCCTGTACTCCCAGCTGGAATACTTCCTCAGGTAAAGGCTTCCCACTTACTTTCAAAGTGCACCCTACACATACTGTACATAGAATTAAGTCTACAAAACCACTTCAAAACAACTAAATACAGTTGGTCTTTTGACTATTTTTACAGCGTTGTGAAAAACTGTTTGCCCCCTTCCTGATATACCATTTTTTTTCTATGTTTGTCGAACCTAAATGTTTGAGATCATCAAATAAAAATAAAAATATTAGACAAAGATAACACAAGTAAATGTGTTTTTTTATTAAGGGGGGAAAAAATCCAAACCTACATGGCCATGCGTTGAAAAGTTATTGCCACCTAAACCTATTAACTGGTTTGGCCAACCTTAGCCGCAACAACTGCAGCATTGGCAATACAGTAAATGCCAATTAATCTTTTACAGCACTGTGGAGGAATTTTGTCCCACTGTTCTTTGCAGAATTGTTGTAATTCAGCTTTTGAGTATTTGAGTATTAACCACCTGTTTAAGGTCATTCCACAGCATCTCAATTGGTTTCAGGTCAAAACTTTGACTTCAATCTTCATTTTTTTTTTCTACACTATTCAGAGGTGGACTTGCTGGTGTGTTTTTAATCATTGATCTACAACAGGACCAAAGTGTGCTTCACAACAGATGGCCTGACATGCACCTTCAGGATATTCTGCTACACAGGAAAATTCCTGAGTTTATTTACCACAGCAAGATTTTCAAGTCCTGAGGCAGCAAAACAGGCACAGACCATCACACCACCACTACCATATTTTACTGTTGTTATGATGTTCCTTTTCTGAAATGCTCTATTGCTTTTATGCCATGTAATGGGACACACACCTACCAAAGAATTTATTGTTCGTCTCTTAGTCCACCAAGTACTTTCCAAAAAGTCTTGGGGAACATCAAGATGTTTCCTGGCAAAACTGAGAGGAGCCTTTATGTTCACTTTGCTCAGTCATGGTTCTCATCTTTGAACTCTGCTATACAGTTCACTTTGACCCCGTCTCTTTATTATGGCCGAGTTATGAACACTGACCTTAACTGAGGCAAGTGAGGCCTCCAGTTCTTTGGATGTCGCTTTAGGGTCTGCTGTGACCTCTTAGATGAGTTATCCCTCCACTCTTGGGATAATTTTGGTCAGGTGGCCACTCCTGGGACGGTTCACCACTGTTCCATGTTTTTGCCATTTATAGATAATGGTTCTCACAGTGGTTTGCTGGAGTCTCACAGCTTTAAAAAAATAGCTTTATAACCTTTTCTAGACTAAGAGATCTCAGTTACTTTGATTCTCATTTGTTCCTGGATTTGGGTCGCAGCCTGATGTCTGGGTTTTGGGGACGCTTTGGTCTATTCCACTATGTCAGGCAGGTCCTATTTAAGTGATTTCTTCAACAATAACAGGTGTGGTAATAATCAGACCTGGTTTGGATAGAGAAATTGAACTCAGCTTTCCAAAGTTGTAATACAGCAAGGTTAATTAATGTTTTAACGAGAGGGGAACAATAACTTTTTTCACACATGGCCATGTAGGTTTGGATTTGTCCCCTTAATAATAAACACCTTTATTTAGAAACTGTATTTTTTGTTTACTAGTGTTATCTTTGTCTAATATTTAGATTTGTTTGATGACCTGAAACATTTCAGTGTAATAAAAATATAAAAAATAGGGAATCAGGAAGGGGCAAACACTTTTTCAAACCACTCTAGTTTTATTAAAAAAATGATCAATTACTGTCCACAAGTCATTCTGAACATTTCCGAAAGCACTGCTAGCCTACCAGTGTTTGTTTGGATTTCTGTCTCAGTCACAGCAAAGAAGAGCATCAGAAATCCATTTTTACACGATGTGATAACGATCAGGGCTTCAGAACAAAGGAAAATGTCCAGTTCCACCTGTATATCAGCACCTCCCCCTGTGGAGATGCTCGCATCTTTTCACCTCACGAAGGCGGAGTGGAGGGTAAGTGGATCATTATGACCGTCAGGAATACACTCATAGTGATGAAATGTAGATCAGTGTTATGTCTTCAGCGATTTTCTTCCTGTGTCAGATCAGGGAGACAGACACCCCAACAGAAAGACCCGTGGGCAGCTGCGCACTAAAATTGAGTCTGGTGAGGGAACCATACCTGTGCACTCCAGTAACGCCATCAAGGCGTGGGACGATGTTCTTCAAGGAGAACGGCTGCTTACCATGTCTTGCAGCGACAAGATTGCAAGGTCTCTGTTTTGTTTGTTACATGCTCACATGAAGATTAGCAACATCACATGCTGTCCTTTTCTGGGGGGTTTTATGCCCATGTATAAAATGAAGAAAAGTGATCTGGACTCCACCCTCATGAATAAATTGAATAATGGATTATTTAAATAATCAGAAGCTGCACAACACTTAACAGAGATAGATGAAAAATTAAGAAAATGCATAAATATTGATAAAAAAAAAAATACAACTCTGTTTTTTGGGGATTAAAACAACAATCGTTTGCTCTTTTATAAAGTTTTTGTAAAGTATAAAAGCACAAATAACAATAAAATTATACCCTGCTAATCTACCTCATTTAAATTTGAGAGCTTTTGTCAAAATTTTCTGAAGTTCTTTTTAGCTGAGTGAGGGATTTTCAACATAGCATTTTATAAACACGCTAACTCTTTATACCTTCTTCAATATGCAATGTGCCCTAATTACTAACTTTCTAAGGTGGCCTTTGTGGCTGGAAAGAAAGAAATACGACAGTGATGTGACATTGATGCTAAAAATGATAAAAGGCACTGCTGAGAGGCTGGGTTGATACAATATCCAATATAAGTACATGCATGAGCTAGCTTTTATTTATATTATTCATTGTGGTGACGAAATGGTTGCCGAGTGATCAAGGGTGCTGCACACTAATGACCCCTTTTGATTGCAAGCCGATTGCACAGATCATCGAATAGGCCGATCTGTGCCGAGTCACAGATATGTGCTTTTTAACCACATCATGGCTAATTGCTGTGCCAATTGCTAATTGGCTAAATGCCAACTTCACCCCATTTAGTTACAGACAGACTGAGTTTTAGTTACAGAGGTGATATGCTTGACAACGTCATTGTTAAGCATAGCAAGTCTGGAAAATTTTGGTGTGAACTCGTTTCTACTAGCTATTGTCTGTGCTGTCGTCTAAATGCCCAAGTGTAACATTCCATCTTAATTTTTATAGCCTTGTATCATTCCCTTGCTCTAGATATTAAAACCAGCTCTGCAGAATCACTTTAGTTTGAAGTGTTTTTTGGAAGAGCCCAACAGGAATCCTGGTGATTCAACGAATGTGTAAAGAGGCTTAATTATCTCAGTGTCAGAGCTGTGATTAAGTTCCTCGATGAACCTCTTGGAGGCCACTAACAGCAGAAGACTTCTCTGTCCTAGTATCAGATTTATATTTTCAAGAAGTACTAATCTGCTTTATTTCTTTAGCTCTGTGGATTTCTCTGAGGATTTTACTTTGTTCCTTCAGGTGGAACGTTGTTGGATTTCAAGGCTCTTTGCTGAGCTACTTTACTGAGCCCATCTATTTCTCCAGCATCATCCTGGGCAGCCTGTACCATGCTGACCACCTCTCTAGAGCTGTGTACCAGCGGATTAGTGAGATTGAAGAGCTACCGCAGTCCTTTAGCCTGAACAGGCCGCTGCTCAGTGGTGAGAGGCACTGTACTTTTTCACAGTTCACTGATTTTTCTGATCTGTTCATTCGGACCTCATTGTTCGGAGAATCTGAAATTCGGTCCTGCTCACAGACTTTATGGAACTCGTTAAGTTTTATGTTTAATAAACCAAGAGATATGATTTTTTTTATTTTTAACATTTCAAAGGTTGCCAATTAATTAGTTCAATAATCCAGAGGTAATGAAAATGCAGCAAAACGTGTTCACATGTTTTGAAACTATGTAGAATAAACCGCAGGGATGTCAAACCCATTTTACGTCATAGCCATATACAGCCCACTTGGATGTGAAGTGGGCCAGTAGTATGGACGACATTCACGGTCATGAGGGTCTTTGTCAATAGGAAAATTTGTAAAACTCACAAGTTAAAAATCACACATTCCTTCACATTTTCTAAAACTGTCCACTGGCCTGGATTGGTGCCTTCAATGAGCTGATTCTGTACAGCCTGTGTTATTCGCGGTTTTTAAAATAGTTTAATTTGGGCCCAATATGTAGGAATAAGTAACACAGAGGCTCGTCAGCCAGGAAAAGCACCAAACTTCAGCGTGAACTGGACGGTGGGGGACAAGGGCTTAGAGCTGATCAATGCCACCACCGGGAAAGATGACCTGGGTCAACCCTCCAGGCTTTGCAAACACGCCCTATACAGCCGATGGATAACTCTATACTGCAAGGTAACGCAGTGCTGATTTTCTATGCATTTACTGTAGTGTAAGACTGAATACTGTATCTATTTATTCCAAAAAGCAGTCAGCAAGCCAAAAAATATATATTTTGAAGAAGTAATTCCTGGTTGTTGTTATTGTCTAAGTGAAAACTTGTCTCCATTATACCGTAGCTCTCCTCCATGCTGCGGTTCAGAACAGTGAGGCTCAGAAGCTACCATGAGGCCAAACAGGCAGCGTTGGAATATCATCGTGCAAAACAGACCCTCTTCAGGGCCTTCCACAAAGCTGGACTGGGCGCCTGGGTAAAGAAGCCTATAGAGCAGGACCGGTTTGCCCTCTCCAGCTGAGTTAGCTCATTCTACCTTGACTTTTGTAACATTGTGCTACTCCCTCTTAGCCAGGACTATATGCTAATAAAAAAGGTAAATATTCAGTCAATTAAACAACTTCATACAAAAGGGTAAATGTAAAAACCCACTGAGCATAGCAGTAACTTGATATGTTGATATATTCCTTCGCAGATATGGTTACGCTAAATTAATCAAGTATCAAAACCTTTGTATTGTGAGCTCTCATCTCTGCTGCCTCTGACTAAACTCACAAGGACACAGCATTTTTTCCTAAGTTCTAATACACACATTCGTATGTCTTATCTCGTTGGAAAATGTGTGTCTTTTACATCTTCTGTTCTTGGGTAAGCACACCTGCAGTCTGTTTATCCATTTCATTTTTCATGCATGGTGGTTTAACATGCCTACGAACGCTAAAACCACCATGTTCACAACCAAGTAAATGTTACTTGTGTACAGTTAAAGAGTTTGGAAGACAACAGTTGTGACATTTCAATTACTTGCAGTCAGCTTAGTATCAGTTACAGAAACTAAAACTTGAATAAAGAATAATTCCTGAGTTCCAGTAGGGAAAAAAGACAGTAAAATCATTGTGAACCCTTTAGAGTTACCAGGATATCTAAATTACAAGATTTGCAAAATCTGTGAATTACGCAGTCTAGCTTACCGTTTCACTAATGACACAGAAACGGTTGTACTGTATTGAGCTTAAATTCATCTGCTGTGGCCTTCCTGCGTGGCATTTGCATGTTCTCCCAGTGCATATGGGTTCTCTAAGGGTACACAGCTTCCTCCCACAGTCCAAATACATGCATCTTAGGTTAACTGGTGACTCTGTAGACGTAAATGCAGGTTAACCTTTCAATAGACTTGCTGACCTACCCAGGGCCTGCTTCGTCTCTTGGCCTATAACATTTGCACGCCCATTTAATTGTACAACTGTTCAACAGTATGTCAAGAATACCATTTTCACTCTTTCCACACACGCATATGCAGTTTGGAATCAGACCTGTATGAGCCGTACATTTCTTGGTCTCAACCATGTGTTTGCTGTCTCTGTGTTCATGTATTTTAAAAAGATGTCATATTTTCTTTCAAAATGTATTGAAGACTTGAAACAAAATGCAAATTAGTAATCTCAAAAACACAAAATACTTGCTTTTAATTTAAACTGGAGCTTTCCTTCTCAAAGTCATCGGTGTATTCTTTGTATTGTATGCATGAGCATAGCACAAGAGAGTGTGATGTCACAGTGTTGTTGGTCAGTTAACCAACAGACCGAGAAAAAGATGAGCAGATTATTTTCTTTTCTAATGAAGCTTGTATTTGTGTCAGTATTGATGATATACTTGCATATAAACCACTACATTAGACACTGACGTTTCCCATACCCTGCCACCCACTGGTCATTTAATGTTACTACAGATGTATCACGTATTTCATTGTAATTATTGTTATTTAACCCTGTCATGCATGGATTATGACATCCTCAATCAGTATTTTTTTTCATCTTTTCATGCCTAAAAATGAATAAAAATACTTAAAAAAATATTAGATGGAAAAAGCAAATACTCAGATCTCAATTACAGAAGAATAGAGTTCAATTAAGGATAAAAAATATTAAAATAATATAATATAAATATTATCCTCCTAATCCTTATATGACAAAGTTCAAAAGGAACAGAAATCCGAACTGTGGATTTTGTGGAAGCCAACCTGAGAGTGTGCAGCACCTCTTCTGGATCTGTTCACATGCTGGAACGTTTTGGAAAGACTTCGGTAGATTCATTACTGAACAGCTCCACAAGGACTTTACTCTGAAATGGGAAAATGTTGTATTTTGTTTCTTTCGAAGGCAAGAAAAACGAAGATGTATACAAGATAATTATACTTTCTAATTATCTTGTTAGTTATCTTAGCTAAATTGTATTTTCAAAAATGCAAATACAGTAGCCAAAAGCCTCATTTTAAACACTGCTATAATGATACTCTATCTTCCATTAATGATTAGTGGATCACTTAATAAAAAAGCTATAAAAACAATTACTATTTGTACTAATTACAAATTAATTGAATGTATGTAACTTTTTATATTACACCCCCGAGCTTATGTTAATTATGTTCCAATTTGTATACATTCTCTGATACTGTTGTTTAATAAAGTTCTGGGGGGGAAAAAACCTGTCGGATAGTTTGTTTCTGTAAGCTGATTGGTGAACAAGTCAAATAGCAACTTCCTATTGGTTTACCGTAGTGACATCATTGCGCACTTATTTGAATGACGGAAGGAGCATATTTGTGTATGGGTGTCTAAAAATTAGCCAAGTGTACATCAACAGCTGGTAATCTATACTGTACTAATCGGTACCAGCCTTCTTTGTTCACTACTATTTGCTAAGCTAACGTTTAGGGCCAACGCTAACTTGTTAGCTACAAAAGCTAGTGCTGCTAACATTGCCTGTGGGTGTTTTCTCGATTAGGATTATATTTTTAACTGGACGTTTATTTATCTACTTTTTACAGGAAGTACTTACAGTAAAGACTTAATTTAACCACTTCAGGAAGTCCAAAGTGAATGAATGTGGTCTGGCTGCCGATTCAAGAATAAACGAAGATTACCGATTTGTGTTCAGACGCTAGTCGCTTGTGTACCAAAAAGAAGAGCTTTTCACCGAAGCCAATTGGATCCTTGTTGATTTCTTTCAGCAGACTGAACCAATGAAACAGGTAAGCTACGTTATTCAAACAGCATGGTTAAGGTGATCCGAGGCTGCAGAGTGGTTGGATCGCCTTTCATACACTGCATAGCCTCAGCAGTAGTGACCGTTCTAACATACCCGAGCTGCACTGTTAGTGAAAGCTGGGTTTATGCTGAGTGGCACTTTATACGCGTGGATATGGACTTCAGGACTACTTATGCTTTACAGTCAAGAAATAAAACATATGTTTATCTGTGGAGCTACAAGCAGTTTCAGGTAGAGCTGTATTTCTATTAACTGGGAAGTGTTGAACTCTACTGTCAGTGATGGTTTTGTGTGTATTGCAGCAGGAACAAGTGGAGTGGGATGACGTGAACAAACTTTTACAACATCATGGGTTTAAACCGGTGTTTTTTGCAGATCCTGCTGAAAATAAGAATCCTGCAGGTAAGAATAAAAGTACGATTATAAGATATATTTTATCAAAAGTCACGTGTTACAGTGGGTTAAAGTAAACATTGATAATGATTGAGCACTGTCATGAATATCGTAATGAAGTTGGAAAATGACTATAAATGGAAACAAAAAAACAGAATTTAAAACCATTTACTCAGTTGACTAAAGACAGGATATTTAACATACATAACATTAAAGTGGCTCAACAATATAAAGTGTAGCTCATAAGTGCTGTTCAGTAAATTAAGTTAGTGTGTTAAAGGTCAACTGATTTAATTTACATGCATCTTTAAATATAAAGAATGATTTAAAAGATATTTTTGTTGTTTACTTGTCTATAAATTCTATTTTGGTTTTTAAGCAAAAATGTTTGGCTTTAAGAGACCTGTCAGTGCGATTTGATAAGTAATGCCACTGCATACGGCTCTCCCTGTGTTTGCAGCCTTGGTCCTTCTGGACAAGAAGTCAGCTGCTGAGCTTAGGACGACTCTGAGGACAATGCTCACAGACTCAGAGAGAAGGCAGGCCCTGATCCAGGAGCTTGTCATGTCCAACAACCAGCTCAAGTAAGTTCAGCACTTTGAAAGAAAAATTCTAACTGATAATGTGATGCTATTTAGTGATATTTTCAGTCATCTTACTGGAATACAGGGCCACTCCAGACCGTCCTGTAATGTGGGTAGGACAGCTGGGGTCTATTTCAATGACACATGTGTAATGCTACTGCTGGATATTAATAATGTATATGCAGTGTTGTATAGACCACCTGTCCTGCTGTCATTTAACCTTTCCAACATCAGATGAGTATCAGGAACACACATTTCTTGATCTTCACAGAGCAGTACAGACATGAAATGTGACCCCCGGGTGGCACACCGATGAGATGGAGTCTGTATGGAGTATGCATGCTCACCAAGTGTCTGGGAATTTCTATTGGTGCTTGACTTTTCTGCAAAAGCTCAGCTTTATTCAATTCAGTTTTACATTTATAGTGCCAAATGATAACAGTTTCCTCAAGACGCTTTATATTCTAAGGTAAAGGCCCCAAATAACAACAGAAAAACCACAACAATTCTGTGACCTCCTATTGAAAAGCACCTGGCGACAGTGGGAAAGAAAAACTCCCTTTTAACAGGAAGAAACCTCCCACAGAATCAGGCTCAGGGAGGGTGGGAGGGGCCATCTGCTGTGGCTGGTTGGGGTGAGAGAAGGAAGACAGGATTAAGACATGCTGTGGAAGAGAGCCAGAGATTAATAACAGTATGAACAGTATGATTCCGTGCAGAGAGGTCAATAGAGGAAAGCAGTCCTACATATTTGTTTAATATGAAGGACATATCCTGGTCCAATATGACCCCAAGATTACTCACAGTGTTATTAGACAACAAGGTAATGCCATCCTTCTGGTACATATGCTTTTGTTTTTTTAAGTACCAGATTCTAACTTGTTGATGTTATTTTAAGAATTTTACATGGAAGTTTGAAGTCATGTTGCCATGAAGTATTCAGTAAGCCATTCAGGACCTACGGCACTGAACGAACCGCAGTCACATTGACAGGATAAAGCAGGTGCACAGATGCTTTGCGTGCGTGTGTGTTGTTAGAATGGAGGTTCAGGAGCACATGAGCCGAGCAGCTCAGCAGTCTCAGAGGGTCACGGAGCTGGAGGAACTGGTGGACAAGGTGAAGACCAGAGTCCAGGATCTGGAGGACCGCTACCTTACCAAGGCAGTCCAGCAGCACAGCCACACACAGCAACTGCAGAAAGAAAAACAGGAAGCGCATGTAGGTCATTTTTCTTTCACTCTTTTTAAATTTCACCTTAACAAAAGGGCATTTACATAGTGTCCAAACAAATGGGACAAGCACTCAAAGCCACCGTTACGTACTTGTATTTTTTTCCTATCAAGCTCCAACTCTGCACCGAGTTCATTGCATTTATTTTGGAAGTCTAAGGCCTAGTCCACACGTAGCCGGGGCTTTTCAAAAACGAATATCCGCCCCTAAAAAAACTTGCGTCCACACCACCTCGTTTTAAAAAAAAACTCCGTCCACACGTAACCGCATAAGGGCATTGTTAAGCACATTCATTGACATGCCAGACCTGTAGGTGGCAGTAGTTCCCCGTATCCTGCCAGGTTAACATTTTGCCTTCCTGCTTATGTTCAACAAAACATGAAACGTAAAAACAAACAAGCAAAAAGCGCTTGGACAATTGATAACGTGAGCGCAGCTCTGAGGGCATTGTCAATACCCGATCCATACCGGAAACCCGATCGGTACCACGCATGTGCGAAAGACCGCTACTTCCTCTCGAAGCAGTTTACAACAGTTACGGTTCAGAGTATCTGTTAAAACATTAAAAATAATAAGTACTTCGAAAATGTTTGCAGTAGCGAAACATTTCAATATGATGTAGACAAAAACGAAAAAAAAAGACAGTTACGGATCGGGTCTACCCGTTGTATTAT
>VUQR01025023.1:28469-43031 GCA_015108515.1 Hemichromis elongatus | reverse complement strand
CAGAGTTCTACTTTAGCACAATAGACATAAATAAAATCATTTCCCGAACAATCTCACTGAACCCCGTCATTCACAAAAGAAAAGGGAAAGAAAAAAAAAATCAAACAAACATAATGATTCAAACAAAACCATTACATTCTGCATGCTGTACTGAAATAAAAGAAATAAGGGCCAAAGGCTGGCTCTCACAACACCGAAAGGCATCACACAGATGGGTTTACTCCAGTGACGGCACAAGAATCTCTTAAAAGTAATCACACCAGCACAGAAAACTTGTTGACTGCTGTTTGACAGCTTAAGATTTGTCAAAATAAAAACTCCAACACAGGCGGTGTAGTAGTGTGTGTGTGTGTGTGTGTGTGTGCGTGTGTGTGTGTGTGTGTGTGTGTGTGTGTGTGGCTGTGTGTACATATTAGTGTGAAATGGGAGTAATGCACCTTTTCTGTGTCACTGCTAATGTCGCATGTTGCAAGAACCTCCAGAGGGCTGCAGTCTACACACACACATCCATAAACATCATACAAGACTAGACACACTCACATATTATTATACATGTAGTGCACACTAATGGATACACGTTACACACGCCCACTAGTATTGCCCACACACTCACACACGCTCATGCGTGTGCACCCTTTCTGTCATATTGCTGCTCAGCGTCATGGGAGTTCCGGCTCTTCCACTCTGAACATGAAAGCAGGAAGCAGTACATTTATCTGCTGTTAGAATAAAGTGACGGAAATCAATTTGGCTTGTCATAGCCCACACTCATATACATGCTAACACATATATGAAAAGTGAATGCGCATGCTTGGCTGTGTGTCTGTGTCTGTGTGTTTCTGTGTGTGTGTGTGTGCTAATGCGGAGGAGCAGAGGTTGACCTCAGGCTACCAGCTAATTAAAACTGTTCCAGAGAAATAAGGGAGGAAGGGAGGGAGAAAAAAAGAGAGGAGTGAAGGAAAACACAGGGAAAGAGGAGTAGTTAGAAAAGAGATTGAAAAGAATGAGATGCGGGGAAAGAAGGAGGAAGAGATGAGAGGAAAAAGACCAGAAGGCAGAGAGAGAGGGAGAGGAAGAGGGGGCCGTCTGAGGGTTTTTTCAGTTTTTGGTGGAGTTTTGACTTGAGGAAGGAGAGAGGTTGTTGTGCAGTTTATGGAAAACCCTTTGAGACAAAACTTGTGATTTTGTGCTACATAAAATCTGACACACTAATCTACCATTCCAGATGAATAATTTGTGTTCGTTAATTTATAGAAACATTAAACTGTATTGTTAAAATTTGGTTGGTGTAAATACCGCAGGATTGTCAAAGGCAGTCATTCTGTCAGAAGATGCTGGTGTCCCACTGATGTGCACAAAGTGTAACTTGACATTGGTGCACTGACTGTCACACTAGTTGCAGTACTACTGGAAAGGGAGCGGTAACGGTCCTCTATTTGGTATGAAGTCACAAGTTTGTCAGCAAAGATTCATTTTGTATGTCATTTGGCAGCTTTGTGCTTTATTCTCTTTTCATTCATTTGGTTTTGTTTCCACTCACTTTTCCTCACTAGTAGCTGCTTAGTTAGCCAGCAAAAGCTACATGGTAGCTTTTTAGACACTAAAGGCTACTTGGTTACCCTTACTACTTTATAAGCATGCTTATTTCTGCTCATAATACACATTAGGGTTATTACTCAAAAAGAATCACATTACTTAAAAAAAATAAAAAAAACCCAAAGCAAAGCATTACATTACTTAATTACTCCCTGGGGAAAGTAATTTGTTCTTCTTCTTATTTCACTTCTCTTGACTATTGCATTACTCCGTAACATGGCCTGAAATCTACTGTCACATAATTACAGTTAACAATATAAACCTTAGGCTACAGTCCCACACACTGACACAAAACCCTATCCTAATGAGGACAATATACAATCTATATGATTAAGTCTGAACATGAAGCCAATATCACAAAGCAAAGTGGAAAACCAGCCCACAGAGCCTTTAAAGCGATCGCCACAGTGATTCTACGTCACTGTTGTGACTGCTGGCAGGAGTCGGTATACACTGATTTTTAACACCACTCTGTGTTTTTCCACTAGCTTTGTGTTAGCTGTTTGTTTGTGCAGATGCTTGTTGTTCAAGCACCAGCAGCAGATGCAGTTCTCACTTTACCATCAGGCTCTTGGTCTAAAGGAATCTTCAGCTGTAGACAGCTCCATCATTTGTTCCTCCTCAGCTGAAATCAGCTGATTGAAGCACAAGTGCGGGAAGAAAAACACATGTGATGTTTTCTTTCTTACTATCAGCCTATTGTACAGATACTTTAAGAAGTTTTACAATGCAAGCAAGTGACATGATTGTACCTCTAATGTGATTAGTGAATTAAGTGCAGTATTTATTTTTAAAAAAGCAACCTGAATGCACATATGCATTATGTTGTAATGTGCTTCTTAAAAAAAAGGTGATTTACCGACTTTCTGAACTAATCTCTAAGAGTTATTAGAAAACGTGAAGTGTTTGATGTTTCCTCGTCGCCTTTATTTTTCCGCACAGTGCAGCAGATTGTAGAAAGAAAGCGAGAGGTAGAGACACTTGGATGGGTGGAGTAGAGGTGGGACGTGAGCGAGAAAAAAGGTAGTTTGCTGTGAGTTTTGAATGTTTTTTGAAAGCGTCTCCATAGTTAGTTGTATTCACTTTACTTTATGTTGTGTTCAAACAAAGCTAATGCCAGTAAAGCTTTATTGAACTGAATTTAATTTGGAGACGAGAAGTGGGGTGAGAGCGGGGAGAGAGAGACGAAACACGGGGCATTCATGTTTTATTCACACAGCAAATATACAATCGATGTCTCTTTATATTATTCATGGTTCATTTTAAATATTTCACTGTCAACAAGCCAATTAGCAGCATGTGTATGTGTGTGTCTGCACTTTTTAACGCGTCTCTATGGCTGTGTGTGCTTGTTTGTATGTTTTTCAAGTTTTTCCCCATATATTCATTTGTGTGTGTGCGTGTGTGTGTGTGGAGGGTCCAGTTGTTCTGTATCTGCCCTGCCAAACAGCCTGGTGGGTCTGGGCAAAGGGAAGAGCTTGTCTTGAGGAAGAGGAGGAGAGGAAGAAGGAGGGGAGGAGAAAGAGGAGGAGAGTGGGCATGTGTGTGTGTGTGTGCGCCCGCGTGCGTTCAGGGGTTGGGGTTTGTAGAAGGAGGAGGAAGGAGTGAAAAGCCTAGATTGAAGTTTGATATGTTTGTTCTCTCCCCCCTTGTCCCACATACATGTCCCCATGGAGCTCAGAGAAGGAAAGCAGGATGATGTATGTGTGTTCGTGTGTGTTGATGTTTATGTGCGTGTCAAACACAGCAACACAAGCTCAAAGAGGGGAGAAAAAATGAGCCAAAACAGATCAAGATAAACAGATAAACAGACGGATTGAAATAGACAGACTGACAGCAAGACGGGGAAAGATAAGAGAGAGGAGAGGGCACAGAGTTAGAGAGAAGAAGACAGTGGGAGATGAGTTTAGAAAAATCATACTCACTCACAGATGTGCACACACACACACCCACGCACACATAACAGCAGCGCCGATTGATTGACAGAGACCGACAGACACGCCTACAGACTGAAAAAAGGATGAGCGGAAAGAGAGTGACAGAGGGAAAGGGAAAGACAGAGAGAGACGCAGTGATCCACAGCCAGATACAAATCGAAACAGACAGCGAAGAGACAAACAAAAAGAGAGACAGACAGATGGACCGAGCGACAATCACTGGCTCTGTTTGTCCGTTCGCGTCCTCGGCTGCTCTGTTAAACGTGTTGTGACCAACTGGTTTGGTTTAAGTAATGACCTGAAACATTTGGATGGTAACTGCAGTGTCAGTTTTGCCTACAGTGTGCCTCAACAGCAATGATTCATGTGAAAGCCCATTTCACGAGAGCTGCCACATTTGCTGTTATAAAACTTTCAGTGTTGGGTAATGCCTTTTTCAGGGAAATCATCTGGAGCACAAGAAATGAACAATTTTCTGTTTATTTGTTTTTGAATATGTGGGGGAATGCAAGAGGCAGCCATCCTGGTTTCATGAGCCAAAGTGGAAATGCTTTAAAATGAAAAACGGAAAATTGCCTAATTTCTGCTGCAGAGTTCAGGGACACATCCTTCAAAGTCAGCATTTCTTCGGGATAATGTCCCGAGAAGCCACCAAGGTCTGTCCAATTTCACATGCACCCCTGTTTTTTTTCCTGTTTTTTTTAAATGTGGGGTTTATAAGGAAGGAATGCAGAAATCAAAGATGCAAACACAATGTTCATAGTGAAGATGGCAGATAAATGAAGGCCAGCTGACTCAGTTGAGGATGAGCTCTCGAGAGATCCCCCTACAAAGGAGGGAAACTGGTGGCATTGAAACAAGAACACACTGTTGCATGAGCCAATTAGACAATTTTAGGTGTATGTAAAGGAGGGAAGAAGTTTAGTCCTGCTCCGGAATTTTTAATTCAGTTATTTTCAGTTTAGACCAATTTGTTTGTCACCAATGACATCAAATCCAAATGACAGGGGTTAAGAGTGCTTTGCAATAAGTATAGTCCCTACAATAAATGCACTGTATAAACAGAGCAGACTTAAATAGATGTAGTAGAATTAGGTATACTTTTTTTTTTAACATTTCTAACAAAACAGATATGAGGAATAAGGTGCATTATACAACATTACAGGCATACACAGAATGATTATTAGACATACAGATTTTTCAGTTGACTGTCAGTTGGATGGTGATTCCAGCCCCTAAAACTAGCAAGATGATGGCAATAGTGGTATTTCTAAAAAAAAAAATTGTGCACTGACAATTGTCAGCATTTTTTTCTAAAGTCTGATCTCAGCCATAGCAGTTTTGCAAAAAACAAAACAAAAGTTTCACTGAATTTTTATCAGCAGTTAATAAAAGCTGTGCAGCAGTCTGGGCTCCGCCATCCTGTCACTGTCTCTGCTTTGAGAGGCTGCGCCTGTGCTTGTCCCTCACCAATGCTGTGATAGTGAGAGAGAGAGCAGCAAGAGTAAGACCAGCTTGAGCAAATTTCACAAAGGTCACTTTTAAAAATGCATTTTCCCAAGACAAACCTCATTTAGCCTTATTATTAAGGCCACGAGCTTCCCGGTGTCCTCTAGACAAATGCTTGAAAATCGGGAGTCCCCTGATGGAGTTGAGCTGCCTAGTAACTTCACCACATCACTGTTTGACTGACAGATGATCGTAGTCCAGTATGGGGGGAGTACCAAGTTCTCAGAAGCATAGATCTCACTAAATATTCCGAAGATACAGAAACATTGAGGTTTATACTCAAAAGATTAACATTAAAGTGTAATGTTCTGATTTATAATTACATCTATTTGCCTGACACAGTGATGCAGGCTATCAAAAAAAGAAAATTGATTACCGAACCCAATTCTCAATACTGCCTACAATGTTCCTAAATAAAGCATTAGACAGTGAAAGCAGAGATTCAGTCAACTATAACTCCACATTTCAGATATAAAACATATAGTGACACAGTCCAAATTAACACCCACAGACCTGAAAGAGCCTTTTCATATTTTACATTCTTTGCAATACCGAGATCAGATCTTCAAAGTCTGTAGTAGCAGAGGTATCTTGCACTTACATCAGAGAAAAAAAAATGATGAATGTTGAATGCTGCTGGGCTGTGAAGTTCTGACAAAAAAGGGCCTCCAACGCAACAGCTATGGCAAGCTTTCACACTCTCGCTATGCAGCTCTATTATATCTTTGCATTAAGAAATGAAGGGACTGCAAGTAAAATGTCAGGCAGTCGCTGTGGGAATAGAATTTTTGAAAAGCGGGGGATCAAAATAAAATTTTAATTACGCGTCTTACTAGAAAAAATTAAATAAATTTTATTTCCAAACAGACTTTAAAGAACTGAGTTCTTTTTGCCAGAATGGCATTGTGCTTTTGTGCCAGCTAGAGTGAGCTGTATTTCATGCTTTTATTTTCAACATGCAAACCAAGGAATGCATTTTGCATACTGCAAGCTCCTCTGAAGCATTATACATGGAAGAGACAGCATGTATGTTTCTTTTTCACCGAGAGGTCACGGTTTACTCAGAACATCTCACAGAGATTTTCTTAACCTGCACAACTTTCTCTTTTACCTCCAGTGAGCGTAAAAGTTGACATTTACATTGGGCTTTTTGCAAGAACCGCTTGGAACGCAGCCCGGTTCTTGTTCTTTTTGCATTATTGCAGGAACGCCATGAAAATGTACTTACTGACAATGAGAATAGAAACTGCATGAACATCTCATCTGTTTGGCAAAGGTAGCTCCAATTTTTCCTCCAACCATTTTTCATCATCATTAAAATGAAAGTATTCTCTGTCCTTGTTTGCAGCTGAGCTTTTTGTCGTCTTGTTCTCAGGGCTACAACGAGGTTATTTCTTTCCTCGCCGTTACACTTCACAGCAGAACCTCATCTCCTCTGCCTCAGTGGAGTTCACTTTACCAATTCTTATTGAAGGGTAAATCACACAGCCGTTGCTGAGCGAGCTTGTTATTTGGATAATGACTAATCTGGGCCCGACTTAATTCCGTTCCTCTGATCCGACGTCCAGGTTGGAGTCAGAGGATGTGGCTAATGATGTGGCGGCAGTGTTGTCTGGGAATCCACGCAGTTTTGCAGTCACTGACTAGCCTTCGTACAGTAAGCACTTATGTGAATGACTTCGCTTTAATGTCATGCACTGACACACTTATTTGGCATTAGGCCCATAAACATTTTCCGCCTGCAATTCTTCCCGTAAAGAAACTCAGTAAAAACCCATTATCTCGCAATGTCACATTATTTTCAAGTGCTTCAGTGCTTCACTTTAAGTAAACTATTTTTTTTACGGCCGCAGCAACACTAAAGACAGTATTAACTTTAAACATACTGACACGAATAACATACAATGTGGAAGTTGCTTCAATTAATGAACCCACAGAATTTGTTTTTCTCAACTCTGTAAGTCTGCAGATCTTTTTAAACACTTATAGCCTTATTAGACTTTCAGACTGATTTGGTTTGATTCCAGACTTTCTCAACTTTGCTTTAAGTTGCAGTAAAGTATTATTAATTTCCAAGTTTCTTCATTTGCTTTCGAGAAGTCCAACCATCTAAATTGACAGAGGACCAGACAGACCACATGTTAGACATTTAGAGACAATACAATGTGCACTCCACCTGCTAACTTTAGTAGCTTAAATGAACCTCTAATAAACCTAAACTAACTTTTACACCATTATGATATCAAACTACTTACTGGTTATTCCATTTTCCCCCATGAAACCAGAATAAGATCAACTAGTAACCACAAGCAAAGAACTAATCATGAACAAAGCTAACAGGGCTCATGACTTGAGCAATAAATTTGACAATTCCTTTTTCTGTGTTGAAGATAGAGAATGCTTCACATCCAGCTTAGTCTCTGAAGGCTTCATTATCTACCAGCAGTAGCAGCTACAAAAGGTTTAGCGTCACACTGAAAGCCTCAAACTTAAAATCATCTTAATTCAAAGGTAGTTTACTATTTTTACATGCTAAGTCATGTTCATTGTTGTACTGTGATATGATAAAATGCAACCTGACCGACAACTTCAATGACATGATTTAAATTTCCTTAATAAAAGGCCTCACGGAAACTTCATGGACAAGCTTTAACTCGATTAGTCTCTGTTTCAGTTGGTCAAGTGAAAATGCAGGCAGTGCGTTGCCTTCCTGTGGCAAATATAATGAACCAAAACCATAAAGTTACCTCGTGTTGCACATCTCCTTCTGAAATTAACACTGGATGATTCTCTGACCAATCAGATTTGGTACAAAGAGAGCATTGATCAATCAGGCTGGAGAATACAGTCCTGTTTGTCTTTGTATACCTGTAAGGACCTAAAACCTCACTATGTGATTATGGTTTACTCAGTCCTCCGTCTGCTACTCTGAACCATAACATAGAGTCTTAACCCTCACACAGCCTTTCAAAAAAGGTGAAGAACGACTAAAATGTTCTCACTTTCAAAAAATGTCCTAATTCATAAAGTCTCCAGTGTGTCCTCACAACGCTAGAAGTGCCGGAGCGCGTGCACACACACACACACACACACACACACACACACCCTCATATTCATCCATGCGCTTGGTCTAATTTGTATCGAATGCAACATTCACAGCATTGACCTGCTCACTCAAATCCACTCACACTCACGTACACGCAAATATAATCGCCCGCTCCACTCACACACTGACTCACACACACGCGCGCGCACACACAATTGCCCTCCTCTTCTCACATGCTTTTTTACTCCGTGCTCATTTGGTGATGTTAATGCTAGCAGACATGTACAGTGTGCTCTAACAGCAGAGGGAGGGGAGGGTGTGTGTGTGTGCGCATTTGTGTGTGTTCAAGCATGTGCGTATGTCAGTGTGCGTACGTTTGTGTGTACTTACCTCTCTTAAAAACCAATTAACGGTGCACAGCAGCAGCCACCCCCCTCCTCCAAATGAAGAGGTGAATTAAACATCACCAAGACCAGATGGAAAGAAATCAGAGAGAGAAAGAGAGAGGGATGAATAATTGAAGACAGGGGATCATAAAAAGTGGGAAATAAAACTGAAATAAGAGATGAAATGAAATGTAAGAAAGCAGAAGTCAATTAGAGAGACTGAGAGAGAGCTGCGGGGAGAGGCAGATAGGAAGACAGGGGAGGGATCGCTGCCAGTGTGTGTGTGTGTGTGTGTGTGTGTGCATGTAAGTGTGGGTCTTCGGCCTGCTTTTTGGAAAAGAGTCAAACTAATACAACACAGTTGTTTGAAGTCAACAGCAGCATAAGCAAGCTGGTTGCAGTACAGTCATGATTAGCCTAGTGTTTTTTTGACTAAGCTAAATTTCAGTACCACTGTACATGCATGTACTTCTATGTATAAGCATAGGTCGTTTCATGTGCATAATAGTGGTAGAACAACATGTGAACCAGGCGGCAGTTTACCAAAAGAGATTTGTCAACACTGCTGAGACACAGATCATAAATGCTGCTGCAGTCACATTTCTCAAATGGTTATTGTTCAAAGAAATTGCAGGTGAGTTTGAATTCTCTTTTATTGAACTGAAGAGAAGGGAAGAAGGATTTGTTTCTTTTCTTTCTTGACAGATCTGTGATGAGAACAAACCAGCATGTACTTACCAGCTAAGCTTTGTCTCCTGTGGTATTCTCTACAGTTGTCTGTTAGAAGGTAAATGAATTAAGAGCTAAAAAAACTTTTACCTGAAAAACAATAAACTGAAATAGTTTTAGATTGCCTTTCATTTGAGTATTGAGGTTAAATGCTTTTATCTGACTATATTTGTACTAGCTGACTATAAATACACAAAATTTTTATATTTTAAAAGTAAAAAGGGGAAAGATACACAGTGGTGCACCTTTGTTAGGTATTGATATTTGCATTAACTGCTAGCACAAATATCTAATCAACCATTCACATGGTAGCAACTCTGTGCATTTATGGTCAAGGCCATCAGAAATTCAAACCGAACATCAGAATGGGCAAAATTGCAACTGATTTAAGTGGCTTTGAACATGGCATAACTGTCACACAGACAGATATAGGCTGTTAGTATAGTGTCTGAGAATCTGCTGGGCTGCTGGGATTTTCCCACACAACCAACTCAAGGGTTTACAGAGAATCATCTGTAAACATGCATGAAAACATGTAGCCAGTGGCATTTATCTGGGTGAATATGCCTTGTTGTTGTCAGAGGTCAGAGGAGAATGGCCAGACTGTTTTGAGCTGACAGGAAGGCAACGGTAACTCAAATAACCACCGATTACAACAAAAGTATGCAGAAGAGCTTCTCTGAACACACAACACTTTGAACCTTGAAGTAAATGGGAGAAGATCACACTGTGTGCCACTTCTGTCACCTAAGAACAGTAAACTGAGACTGCAGTTCACCAAAATTGGATAGTTTGATAATCTATAGAAGAAGAAGGTCATCTCAACCTGGTTTCCTGAACATGAGTTCACTCTATTGAAATGGCCTCCACAGTCCCCAGATCTCAATTCAATCGAGCAGATATCTTTCAGATATGGTGGAATGGTAAATTTGCATCTGCAAGTTGTTTGCAAATCTGCAGGAACTGTGTGGTATTGTCATGTCAATATGGACCAAATTCCTTTCCAGCACTTCGTTGAATCTATGCCATGACAATCTATGCCAGGCCACATTTCTGGCCATAGGTGTGTTATATGATTCTATCCATTCTCCACTTAACACATAGAGACAGGCAACCAATTAACCTAAACACACTAATTGCATGCCGTTGGACTACGGGAGGAAACCAGAGTACCAGGCAACAATGCTAACCACCACGCCATGCTGCCCATATATGAGACCAGTAACACATACACATGAAAAGGTTCAAACCATAAAAGCTGCTGGTAGCTGTCAGTTACTTTCAAGGGCACTGCAAATTCAGTATTTTTCTCTTGACTGTCTAAACTAGTTAAAGTAAAAAAATATCAAAAAGGAAAATTTCAATTTATTGTTGGAACAACTAAAAGGGCTACCATTAACTAATACTAAGAGAAGTGATTCATTATTTCAAATGAATATTGTATTTCCTCATGCAGTTTCTGATCTATCCCGACTGCTCAAGATAATGGGCTTTCTTATTTTTTCTGTTTGAAGCATAACTGGTCATATTTTAGTACTTTATGATCACTCTGTTACTGCATTTTGCTGTTTAAAAAAATGTAACATTTTCTTTATTCAGATTTAGAGCCATATAAAGAAGGATTTCAGTAAATACAAACACTTCATTTCCTTCATTTATTGTGAAACATCAGACCAAAAATGAGTTTTACCGTTGACAGGTGTTGGGCATGTACCAGAGAAAGTACAATAAAGGAAAGCAGGGGAGAGTAACCATCCTACTAAGATCACATCCATAAAAATATCCATGGAGAACAGCGAGAATTCTGTAGTGGTTGAAAAGGTTGGTCAGAAAGACAGAGTTGACGATGAAGAGCCAGATGATTTTCTGATCATTTTATGATGCTTGTAACATTTAGTCATCAGCTGTTGCCGAATTATGTATTTAAACTTGTGATTGTGGAAACCATGAATCAGAAATGAGCAACAAATCATGGGTGTAGATGTGTATGATGCCCCTCTCGGACCTCTGCGTACCTCTCAGTGTGTCGTTAGTGCTCACAACATCTCTGCTCCATGCGCGCTTAACTCTCTGTACACCATTATAAGTGTATCGCAGAATCAACCAATCACAGACTTGGATTCAAAAATTCTGATTGACTGTTACGGTCTCCAATCAGCTCACTAGCTACTGCATTCCGGAAACACCAGATTGTAGCTAAATCCAGTGGAGTGGTTTATTTAAACTAGATTTAAACCAACAGTGGTCTTAAAAAATTTTTTTTTAAATAAACTAATTAAACATACTAAACAAAAATGGATTTAGCTACATTTTGGACCGTGTTTCCAGGGCTGTTATTGAGTGTGTGGATGGATAATAGCAAACATTGAAATATATTTCTCACACGCAGCAATGATTTTTGATCGCTCAAATTAAACTTTTCTTCGCTCAAAATAATTTTGTCTTCAAAATGCAACATTTGCACTTGCAATTTTTTTTTTACGTGCACTGAAAATAGTGGCACTAAAATAACGCCATAGGTGTGCATGCTTACACTTGGTGTAAGGTGTGTAATAAAACAAGTTGCCAGCTTGTTGCAGGACTAACACAGAGAAAAACAACTGTTCACACCTATGGCCAAATTGACTGTAGAACCACCATTTCACCTAACATCCATGGCTTTGAGCTATGTTATGAAGCCAGAGCACCTGGAAAGAACCCACAGTCACAGGGAAAAAAAACATGCAAACTCACACTGAAAGTCTCAGTAACCATGGAGGGAAAGTGCAACTTGAGTAGGCTGATTGGTGTGATGTGCTGTTTATATAAATCCATCCATCCTATTCTACTTATCCTTGTCAGGGTCACGTGGGGGCTACCATAGAGCGAGAGGTGGGGCACACACTGGACAGATTGCCAGCCTGACACAGAGCTAACACAGAGAGACAGCTAACATTTCACACTTACATATACACCTATGGGCAACTTGGAATCTAAACTAACTCAGGGCCTTGTTGCTGTGAGGCAACAGTGCTAATCACCTCACCACCATGCTGCCATTTAGTATTGATGTCCCTTTATTCTCATTTTTTACTAAATAGTTACAAGGACCAACATTTAGACCAAAGTTGTAACAATTCAAATTTCTCTAAGAACAAACAAAGTAAATGAAAATGTAAAAAGAGCAAAAAAACTCAGGCGCATGAATTATTACCTGTTGTAGATGTAAGTATGCAGTGGATATCAGTGGTTTTAGATGCCTCGTCAGTCTTATTATATTATAAGCTTATTATAAGCAATCATAAATCATAGCCAAACTAAAAATGATGAACCAAAATTCTAACAGATTCAGCTGCCCTTAAAAACTATTCTTTGATAATCACATTGTGTTGTGATAAACATTTCTCCAGTAATGTTCCTTTCCCTTTATTCAATCAGATGTTCTGTCTTTATATTCTTTGGCAGCGTAAATGTAGACTAGTACTGTGCCAAAAGTGAAAAGAAAAACAAACAAAGGAACTCAAAGGGAGAGGGAGCCAGAGGAGGATCATGTTATTGGGTGATCCCTAAAATCTGGAAGCTCAACAAAGATCCTTAAAGTGATTTTCAAGTAAATAGATAAGTCAAGTGTTTTATGAATGTAAGCCAATAACTGGGGAAGAAACGTGCATGTGTGTGTGTGTGAATATGTGCATGTGCAAGTGTTTTTGGCAGTGTAATTGTGTATATTGTGTGTCTGTGCATTTGTAAGTACGCTCATGTGCTCATGAATCTTGCACGCATGACTTTTTTGGAGTACCCTTGTGTGTATGAGGGTGTGCGTTCCTATATCTGCGCATTGGTAATTGCCCCAGTGAGTGCGCGTGTGATTTCCAATAACTGCTGGGTTTGCTCAGCATCACCTCTACGCTTGGTTTCACGCTGCTTTTCTGTTCTGCTGGAGGTGTTTGTGAGGAGAAATAAAAGCAGCATTTGGTGGCGGGGGGGCACTGGGAAATCACGGAGCCACTGTTTACAGCAAACACGCAGCAAAAACCGAGACACACAGCGGCAAAGTTATGATCTCCGTTTCTGTCCCACTGTGTCTGTCTCGCTGAGTCCTTTTCTGTCTCTCTCTGTCCGCTCTCGTGTACGTCTCTGTCAGTTAAATGCTGTGTGCTTTAGGGGCATAAATGTTACATAAATTATATTTCCAAAGCATCAAATAAACAAGGATGCAGTAAGCATATCAACCCACAGGAATGATGCAGTCGCCCCTCACGGCCAATCAGAAACAAACAGGTCGCTGTATTCATGACCTTTGTTTGTAAATGACTGGAGGGAGACATGGCTTTGTAATGTGACAGAAAAATCTTTTCTGTGGTTGCTTTGTGTGCCAAGCATTCCTATATACTGCAGACCTAATGTACTATAAATGTGCAGCATTTCTGTAAAGAATAGAGCTATAGCTAAAACATTATATCATTACATTTAAAATACATTAAAACCTTATTTAAATGCACAGAGATGTGTTTGGTTCCTGTTCTATCTTTGGCCTCTCCTATTACTGCTGTAACTCAGAGACACTTGTTCATGTAAAGACTTTATTTATTTATTTATTTTACCATTTTCTGTCATCTACCAGCAAACAATTAGAACAAAATCATCCAAAATCTTACAAACAGGTAATACCCACATATCAGCGAAATAGGGTTCACAATAGACATTTGCAAGGCATTCCTAACTGTGGCTGTGTAATATATCTCTTATACATAAGCAGAGGAATTTTTCAGGTAATAGTTCAATTACCACGTCTGTGTTGTAGGAATTTGATTTAGCGTTCAGCTTTGAGCTTGAAGGCTGTGAATTTCTGGACTCTACAAGTCAATAATAGATCCATAATTTTGTCAGACATCCTAATATTTGACAGTCATGTTCATACAGCAAAGTAATAAAGCACTTTGCTTGTTAAGGCCCAAAAGCATTTTGAGTGGTGAATTAAAATATACAGTAATGTAGTTCAATTATTTCTAAAACTATGGAAGCATAAAAAATGTTTGCATAAAAGCCAAATTGAAAATGTTTTTCAGACACCACAATGATGTTTTTTAGACCATTTAAAAATGTAACCAACTAACATACTAACTGTCATGATAGCTTAAATATGCTTATGTGATGTTTCACTGTCATAGATGTCAAAGGCAGAGCACCTACCTGTAACTATTCAGAAAATTATTACACATGTTCTTCTTCTTCCAGTGTTATGATTTCATATATTAGTCTTATAAGCTACCAATATCACACAAATGCCTGGAGAGTTTATTACGAGTCATAATTTTTCTCCTAGTACTGGATGTTAGCCATCTATATGCTGTTCAGTTTCTTAGCTTTTCTTTTTGTT
>VUQR01025023.1:0-28392 GCA_015108515.1 Hemichromis elongatus | reverse complement strand
CAAACACTTTCTTTTTCCTTTTCTCTCTTTGAGGCAAACACCTTTTTTTTTACTCTTCCAGCCACACTTTGCCCTTTGCTGCCTTTTTCGGAAATGGCAAATATATGCGCGCGGCGTACACAACACAACAATGACAGCTACGCATGCAGGCATGCGTGTAAACACGAACAATGCTTTCGCATACACACGTAGAGACAGCGTGCTCTCTCTCCTGAGTGAGAGTGGTGTGTGGTAGTTGAAATGGGAGCGAGCCATAGCCCAGAGGCAGAGCTGGGACATGAATACAAGGAAAGGGTCAGCGTGGCAGTTTTTGGGGTGGGGGTTAGAAGCATGAATGCTTCAGGGTGTGGAGATGTGCAGTTTAGGGTTACAAACCTCACAAACTGCCTTTTCATTTCTACATTTGCTTGCAGGAAATTGTGTTTGGCCTCTGACGGCCACCTTGGAGGTCTTCGCTGTTTGGAATCAGCAGCTGCATTCCTCAGGGAGTACTGTGACCATGTCTAATAAGATGACAAGACATCCCACTTTAAAGTCAAGGCAGTTAAAATGTCAGCCGATTTCTTCTTGTTACAAAGACTTCCTTCCTTTTCATATTAACTCAAATTCCAAAAAGAAGAGCGCTGCGTGAAAGTTATGACTTGATATGAGTGAGCAGTGTTATTGTTTAGCTCACAGGAGAAGAGACAGCGCTGAAAAGTTGATCGCTGCCTGAAATACCAGTTTTATACATTCCTGTCAGCTGCACTCAGCCAATTTCTTTCTGTCCTTTTTGGGTTTTTTTTTTTTTAATCCTTGAGCTAATCAAAAACCACTGAACTGCACTCGGAATAAGAAGTTACGTGATAGATTCACTTGTGCTTATCACAGCAAAGACAACTGAGCAAAAAGAGATTCTGGCAAATAGGGAACTCACACCTGTACTGTGCAGCAGCGCTGACACCCAGTCAGGTTACCATATCATTTCACTGTCAGCTGTCAAAACTGCAGAAAAGTTGCAGTTTTATTACAGGTACTACAGTTTCTTGATTTTCTTTATGTTAAGTCTTTTTCCAAGAAAGCCTGCGTTCAGTGTTTGGTGTAGATGTCGACTGTGATTGTGTGCACAGAGCAAACCTTTGGCCGCACTCCTTCCTAAAGTAAATCAATGGGCTGACCAAATTTATGACTTTCACAAAGGAGGCTACTGTCCATTTCCCTTTTAAACTTTGTTTTAACCACTAAAGTAATCATTCCCTAATCTTTTGGAAGTGGTTAGTGCAGCCCAAACTACACCATTTTTAAACTTCTTTCTAACCCTTTGTTAAAGTCTTTTGAATGCATTAAACAATGTGTTAAGTCCTTCATATGGAAGTGATTGTTGATAGTGTTCAGGCATCGTGTTTTTCCATCAAGGCATGAAGCATGGAAGCCCCCCTGACAAAACAAGAGCCATGTGTATTTGTATTGTGTTGTTTCTTTGCAAGTGGCTTTTCATTTAGAGAAAAGATGAGTTTTGAAGTGAAAAAGACAATGTATTCAGTGTTATACAATGATGGCTGTGAAAGGGCTGATGCAAACCACAATATAACATTAAATATGCTCTAAAACATACATCAGCTTAGTGGGAGCAGTGACAATAGCCACCAGGGTATACACCATATTTCCCTATGATTCCTGGGATAGCCTCCATACCACTGTGAGCCTGCATTAGCATTTAAGGATATGGATGGATGGATGGATGGAATGCAACTACTTACCTGAGTCAAGTGAAGGCAAACATTTCTGACATGGCTAATCACCTGCATAAATGTTCACATAAACCATGTTCTAGGTTTCTCATTATGAAAGTTCAATCAATTATTTGACTGTACAATTAAACTAGCTAAAATCATCCTTGCTGCTCAGCTTCCCCCTTCAGCCTACACTTCTGTGTGAGATTCTAGTGCAGCTCCTCAGTCAGCCACTGAATGTTAATACTTCAGCATTAATGCAAAATGTAGAATTTCTTATAATACAGAAAGACTTGTACGCTTCAAGTAGAAATTGATAGGGCTAGTTAGATAGTGCTTGTATTGATGTTTAACAAAGCTCAGCCTGAAGGGGAAAAAAGACCAAAGTGAATAAAAGATATTAAAGGTATTACGGATAATATGCAAGGGCACTGTGGCTTTTATTGTGAAGCTGTGTCTATTGTACCAATGGGTCATTATGCAATGAGAATAAAAAAGAGGAAGAGAAGATATGCCCAAGATTATCCCCAAGGGTAATGATGCAGGGATGTAAAGATGAGAAGAAGAGTGAGGAGGAGGCTGAGACAGAAAGAGACAATTGCAGCAGAAAAACAGTGGATAGGAGAGAGGGTGAGTGAGAAATGTATAAAAAAAACATGGAAAAAATGTTCATAGATATAGAGAGATAATGAGGGAAATACTGGAGTACTAGAGGGGTAGTGAAGTGAAGCGGGAGAGGAAAGAGAGACAATGGAGGGAGGTGGAGAAACAATGAGCTGGGTCCAAAGAACAAAAGAGAGGGGGATTGAAGAAGCTTTAAAAACTGTGCATTGCTGCATTGAAAAAAATACACAAAGAGGGAAAGGAAATGAGGATGGAAAGAGTCAGACTGAATTAAAAGAGGTGGGCTAGTCAAAGTTAAACAGGATGAACTTGGAAACACTGACAAAAAAAAAGAAAAAGAGATTTGAGGAAAATGTAGAAAGGGGAACGCATAGTAGAGAAACTGACCACATAAGAGTAGAAATACACGGGGAGTTTGAAAATGGGGAAAATGATAGAGGGGAGAGAGACAGAGGTGTGTGTATGCTGGTGGAGGCAGCGGGTTGGTGGGGTATCCCGTAGGGTTAATTACATCTCTGTTCTCTGTCTGTACAGCTCCCACTTCTCTGATCTGAATCCCTGCTTCAAGCTGACAAACTGCAGACACACGTATTCAATCACAAAAATGCACACAAATCTACTCCAGTCAGCCACAACTTTAAACCCACTGACGGGTGAAGTTAAAATCTAATGTTCTACATTCAACTGTGAGAGTCCCTGAATACATTTGGATAAAACACTGACATGTGTTACCTACCACTGGCATTGTTGCAGAGCAAAAACACTTCCTGCGATGGCTCTGGCCGGTGGTTCTGGCCTCTTCCAGCCACACAAATGCAGCTCTGGAGCACAGATATTACAGGTATTAACCAAGCCTCCAAAACAATAAACACAAATGCACGCTGCAATTCAAAGGACCCAACAGATCCACTGACAGTCCTAGAGGTCCTAGGTTTTTGGCCTGACTGGTCAGAACTGTGCTGGTAACAGACCACACAACATTATACAGGTGGTTTTAATGTTGTGGCTGATCAGTGTATCCCCACACAGACATACCCATACATTCATGTATTTCACAGCACATCAACAGAAATGTTTGTTGTCTCCTCCTTCATGTCTTTCTGTCACTACTTCTCTCTTTCTCTCTCCTACACAGATACACGCAGAGTAAACACATCACAGCCTGTCCCGTGAGAACATGTGTTGTTCTGTACAGAGTTATACACGAAGAAGAGGGCCTTTGCTCATAATAGCTGTTAATTTTGCATAAATCATGCATAACATGACCCACATGTAAATCACTCAAGTTAGCAGGCACAACCCAGCAGCTCCTTCTTTTTCCATTCAGAAAGAGAAGCAGCTCCCACTGTCATAGTTTTATTTTAAGGTATTCTGTTTGACTTTCACTTTTTAAGATTAAGGACCTAAGAATGCACATTATTACAACTTGGGAACATTATTACCTGTTTTCATAGATCGGGTAGAAAAAAAATGTGTTTCAATCATGAGAACTATAGACAAAAGAAGATTGCAGTTTTCCTTTACAGTCATTTTTACTTCGTGGAATAACTTTATATACAAGGGAAGAGAGAAAGAGCAGCAATAAGACCTAGAGTAAAGAAATAGACAAGAACAACATGAATCAGATAAACTATAACATGAAAATTAGGAGATTTAGTCAAGGTGGGTCTCTGGGTGGCTTGCAGCAGCTGTTTAAGATATTTAAATAATTTAAATATGGCCTGCAAGAATTAACATTAGAATGGATATTTTTGCCTATGCATCAGGCTTGTTTAACATAACAGAAGAAATTATTTTATTGACTCGTGTGTCAATAAAACAGCGAGATTGTTTTATCTCACTGTTCTAATAACAATCAGAAAATGTACAAACAATGTTTAAACAAACTCTTAATCTTCTGTTTTGTAGTGTATATGGTATTGAATGACTCCAAACACATATATTTTTTTTCTTTTTTGGTGCTGTTTTCCTGTGTGTCCTTTTTTACCCTCCCTTTTCGCAACCTTGCACGATGTGTTGAACTTGTGTTGAACTGTGAGTGATCCACACGTGCACAGTGAGTGATGACAAAAGAGTGGTGAGAGTTGTACCATGCACTGCAAATGCAGCACAGCTTCCACATTTTGTGTGTTGCATTTTGATTGATTGTGCAGAAATCTGTGGGTGTCATTGTATCCCTCCCAGTAGATTAATGAGAATTTTAGGGGCTGAAAGTTAATAGCCGTTTGGATTTTAACAAAAATGAACTAATTAAAGTTTTTTTTTCATGTTCTGCCTTAAAATGCCAGCGTTTTATGAACAATTTTGCCTTTATATTAAGCTACTAAAAACAGAAGTACATGACGCGCAGCACTCTGCAACTATGATTACAACATTTTTTTACATATAGAAGAAATACAATAGTACAAGAAAAAAGAGACAAAATGAACTAAAAAGGCAATACATGCTGTTAAATGTTTGCTATTTAAACAGCTTGCACACAAGAATTTCACTCGCCTGTACTGTACCAGTGTACCTGCACATGTGACGTGACAATAAAAGTGATTTGATTTGATGTCATAAGAGCCAAAAGCTTAAAGGAGAATTAAAAAGTCTGAGGACGAGATTTTAAACTCTGATGAAAATGAATAACCTAACCTCCCTCGGGGTTTCCATAACTTTAAGCAGGTTGAACGGGTTGTTTAAACATTCGCGCTAACTGAAAAACTGTCTCTTCTGGAAAAGATATCTCAACAAAAAGCACAACCGAGCAAAAAGCCACTTTAAGAATAGTGAAGTGTGTTAAGGCAGTTTTTCTCCTTAAACTTCAAACTAAATTACACAGCGATCGGCTCACAGTCGCCACAGTTGTCTTCTTGAATCAGCATTCAAAAGGAAAGTTGACGAAACATCAAAGCTCTTCTTGTGAAGTTTTAAAATGTTCTGCCTTCATTAAACGAGCCTTCCACACAAATAACATGACAAGTCATGTAATCCTCCTGACAAATCAGTAAATCGCTCTGTTGTTTGCACCTTTGTGGTTGAATCCCACTGAGATGTGTCCCTCAGAGCCACGGCTCGCTTTATTAACCAGTTTTGCCTTAATTAGCTAATAGGATTGTTTTAACCATGATCCAAGAACAGAATAGCCCACGGGAAGACAAACGCAAACTCTGTGGAAGTGCACACATGTACACACTTCCACAGACTGAGCATGCAACTGCATTTGTGTAAATGATATAGTGCGCGTGTGCACAACTGCATAAATTGGTTGTTGCATGTGTGAAAAAGCTTCTGTCTCTGTAAGTTTCAGTGTGTTTGTGTATGTGTGCTCGTGCACGTTCGTGTGCGTGTGTCATCTAAGGCAGTGCAGTCTCTCTCTGCCTTAATTAACGTGCCTTCTTGCAAGACTTTCTCCAGAATATGAAACAATTTTACCTGATGATGCAAACGGCTGAAAATAGCGCCGGGTTAGTGCCTCGCCTCCTCACCTGACACTCTCTCTTTAAGCGAGCGCGTTAATGTATGCCTGCTCTACACTTGTAGTTTTATATCTGTGTATTTTAGTGGCACTGCGATAGCCAAAAGGCTTATTTTGCTGCAGGAAATGTGTGTGAGCAAGCAAAATCCTTTGTACTGTGTGTGATGAAAAAGAGCAGGCTGTACAACAGCTTGCAATGATGTTCTTGCTACACAAGTGCTCGCTTACACATCCATGCATGTACACACACACACACACACACTTTTGCACAGAAGCTTCAGTTAAGACCAGGGAAAACCTTGAAAAGGAGGAAAAGAGACAAAACAGAGAGAAAGGACACAGAGGAATGAAAAACATACAAATTTCAAGCAACTGAGCTCTTGACCAGCTAAAAAGAAAATACAATAATAATGAACAATATATATGCATGGAGGTCACTTTAAAATGTTGCTGTCCAGTATGAGAAATTTCATTCAAACCAGGTTCATATTCAGGTTCATACACTCGTAGTAAAAACACATAATACAATAAACAATAAAAACACCCTATATTCAATAAAAGTACACAACAAATTACCCAGCAACCTCCATATGGACAAACAGAAGTCGATAAGACCAGAGAGGCACTGTGTAGCTCGATACAGTGCAATAAAAATGCCATCTCATGGCCAGGTCACAGTGACAGGAACTTAAAATTGATCCCCCTCTCTGTCCCTCTGTTGCAGTGGGGTGTGTTCGTTTCTCCCAAGAGCCGGCGGACCAGTCAGTGGTGCTGGGAGAACGGGTGGTGCTGTCCTGTGTCGTCTTCAACTACAGCGGCATCGTCCAGTGGACCAAGGACGGCCTGGCACTCGGCATTGGAGAGGGTCTTCGAGGTAAAGGAGGGGAAAGAACAGGGACAGAAAAAAATGCGGCTTCACCCAGCTGCAGGGATCAAAGTGAAGTGAAGAAGGGGAATAACTCAGCTACGGTTTTGGTTCAGTTTGGAGTGTAAGAACCCTGACAAAAGCTATTATGGTTGAAAAGTGTAGGGGTTTTTTTAACATTAAGGGAATGAACACTGTACCATGCGAGAGAGAGTTAAGAGCGTGTGAGTGACAATCTGGGCAAAAATGAGTCCTGTATATCATGCTGAATTAGAGAAAATCCCTCACACTGCTGACAAAAGCAGACGCACATTCACATTTACATTTTAAGCCGACACGCACATCCAGAATGACTTACTATGAGTGCAACAGTAGAGTATGCTTCATTTTAAAGATGAGGAAACATCACAAGCAGCCAAAAGTGGGAGTCAAAGGGTCAAAGCCACAACAGACAGCAAGTTATTTTTTTTCTTCTTCTCTCTGTACACGTGGAATAATCAGAGGAAACTCAGAAATGCAAAATCAAAGAGTGAGAGGCCAGGCGAAGAATAAGAAAAGCAAAAAATGTCATTCTCCACTAACCTCACCTTCATTTTCTTCAAAATATGCAAACAAGCTTTTGACCACTGTGGCTTACTGAATGCAAGCAATGCCTTATGAATAAGGCTGCTTATAGACCTCTATCCAGGATAACTTTTAGGTAAAATAAGAAGGAAGAAAATGAGCAGATAGGCTTTTATCTGCTGAAATATGTAAAAGTCAATGAAACAGAATTAGGAGTCAGGCTTTCCTAATAGGAATGTTTCATGGGTAGCTGTCATATCTTTTCACCCTCATTGGCTGTGCATTATTGATTTATACAATTGACAAGTGCTGAAAAGGAAGAAAATATTTCCATTATACATCATATATAAACACATAAATAAAAATGTAAACTTTTACAAACGTGTAGTTTTTGAGAAGTAAAAAAAAAAAAAGACAGCATATAGGAAAAGAAAATAATGATTTTTTTTTTTTTTTAAAAACAAGCTCCATTCTAACTAACAGTTCATGAAGTCTCCTCTCCATCCACCCATTTTCTTAACTACTTATCCAATTCGGTTAGTGGAAATCAATTTTTTTATTATTTAAGGTTGTAGTTATACAGTCCTATCTGGCTTGAAATCACTGGCTACTCGTGAAAAATGATTTTTCCCTGGTCATTTGCAAGCAGTTACTGTTGAATTGATCGCTACAGTCTCCAGTCCCCGGACTAGAGACCAGTCAGAGATCCTCTGGTAAACACAGGCAGCTTGGGAAAAGCGTGTATTCCCAGTCAGCTGGTGAGTCGTCGCGGAAGGTTGTTTGCTGTCGATAGAGAAACATACCCGATAAACACGTATTCGGTGCTGCATTAAAACCATTGTTGCATTTGGCGCGGTAGCAGATTGCTGTGATCACCCATAGTTTCTGTGGAAAATGCTGAGTTGTCTGCAAAACCTCGCCAACTACTCACTTCAAGGTAGAGTTGCACATATTCAAATGTGTCAGCTTCAGCAGTGAGACACACCATTTAAGTGTCAAGAATTAAATCAGTACCTTGACACGTTCATAAGTAATTAAAAAAAAGATTTTTTTCTTCTGTGCTTGTGCTGCTGTTACATGTTGTGGTAAATGAATAGGCTTTTTAAGGAGTATTGCAAATATACTTGTGCAGTGTAAAAGTGTAAAATATAAGGTCGAAGCAGTCTGTAGTATTACTGATCCCTACTAGTTAGCCTGGGGGATGCACCAGACCGTACCAGCTGTAGCTATGGTGAGTGCGGATCCGACATTTAAATGCAGGAAGATTGAAAGAGTCTGTGGAGAAGGACTTTCAGTTGATCCAGCGAAGTTCTGACAAACCTTCAGACTACTCAGCAAAAGGAAAGCAAGTCTTGGCCCAGGCTATGCTTAGCAGTAATCCAGACTGAGGATATTGTTTTGCTGTGGAAAGAGCACTTTCAGAAACTCTTGAATCCCACTAACACATCCGCTGTGGAGGAGGCAAAACTTCAGAGGTAGTGAAGGAGCTCTTAAATTCTCCATGAGAGTCTGAAAGCTCCAGACTTTGTTAAACCGTCTAGGCGAAGATGCATTTTCATGTCGTGTGGAGGTCGGGGCCACTGGCTGTATAACCAGAATAAGGGAGAAAAGGTCTGCTGTAATTTGCAATGTAACTGCTCAGCATCCCTGGCTAAGCTCATAAAGGGGCTCAAAGGGAGGTTCTGATTGGCCGTTGAACTCTGGACTAAGGATTAATCCTGCCATACCATATCAGATTTAACTCTTCATGGAAAGATTACCGAGGTGTGATGGAAAAATTGTTCTTCCAGTTTACATGTGTTTTATACATCTGTCAACTGAAGTATCAAGGGATCAGTATTTCACAAACATTGTACCAGAGCACTTTGGTGGAAAGGGGGTTGAGCTGAAAGGCGAAGCTTTCTATTCACCAGTCTGTCCTCTCACCTGAGGTCAAGTTTTAGGTAGCGACTAAAGGATTAAGGCTGCTGACGTGAAATATTTTAAAATACCGAGGGGTCTCTGAGAGGATGTGGTGCTCCTTTGCATGGGGATCGAGTTGAGCTCGTCCTGGGCCTGATCCGAATACCATTTTAGCAACTCTGACTTGATGCTTTCACAGTTGATTTTCCATCTGGTATGTGACCCTGTGATACATAGGCTAGACCCAAGACAGGAGATACAACTCATCTGATCTGTGGCAAACATCTGAATCCTTTGGAAAGGGGCTAAAAATGTTTCTTAGGAGAGAAACATTAGAATTTGCCTGCTAAGCCTACAGCCACCTCGATCCAACTCTGCATAATCCACAGAAAAAGAATAGACGGAAGAAAAACTAGCTACACAGCTTTCATTCATTCTGCCTTTAAAGCTATTTTAAACAATTTATTAAGAAATAGTTAGGAAAGCTTTTATTAATACATGAAAATGTTTTTTTTTGCTTTAATGTGCAATTTCATCTTCTCACAAAATGTAAAAGGAAAACTTTTGTATTAGCACTTACAAATATCACATTCAGACTCACAGACTTGCAGCTCTAAACCACCCATCGCATTTCTCATAACACTGTAAATTCATCCACAAAGAACGCTACATGCTGTATAGCACGCAAAAAAACACCACATACCCATCCACCCACACACACACACACACACACACGCACACACCGCCCACACACACTGACACAAAACACACACATACACACAGTCGCACAAGTGATAATCTGACATGTGATGCGAATCTTGTGTTCAACTCAATTTAATTCACAGGTTCAGTAAAGGTCTGCACTTCTCTCTCGCTCTCTCTTTCTCCCTCACACTGCCTTTATTTCCTGCTCCTTCATCTTTAAAACTACAGCTTCACCATCACTTGCTGGCTTCCCAGATCCCCTCTATTGCTTTTTATTTCTTCACTCTTCTCTCCTCTCTGTCGGTCCCGTCCCCGTCCCTTCCCCCTCCTGCTCTCATTTTGTTGTTGGTAATGCTCTCTTTGTCCTTGTAGCCTTTTGCAGCGTGGACCTGCTGACAAACACATTTGATAAACACGTTGTCCTCTTTGTCTCTTTTTCTGCTTTCAACCATCTATCATCACCTTCTGTCCATCTTTTATGCCTAGTCGTCGGCTGCCATTCTCCCCTCCGTGACATACGGCCACTCAGCCTTTTGCTCGTCTCATAACCTGAACTTGAAGCCGTGTTATGAAGTCTGCAAGTTGTAAACATTTGCACCAACAAATATTATTAATCCATTGGTGATCCATTAAGGTGCAGATGTTTGCTGTATGATGTATAAGTGGTTGTTATTATTATGCGCCCTGTATGATTACATACAGCTGCGGATGACAGTGTAGGCGTACAGATTGTGCAGTGCAATTCTCACCTGCAGTTAGCTCACCCACACATACGCAGGAGATCTGCGTTCATTCACAGACCAAAACAGCTTCTAGACATCACCTGGCTGTGCCTGTAAAATGTTAGATAAATAAAATTTCAATCCGGTTAATATATGATCAGTGTACAGCCACCTACATGTGTGGATCATGTTTACACGGAACAGTGCAAATACCCAAAACACACATGCATCTTCTCACTACCTGCAGGCATAAGTGGTGGCAGTTTATTGTTCATCCTCAACCTCCTCCTCCTCCTCCTTCTTCTCCTTCTCCCCAGGGTGCTTTCACCTCTGTGGTTGCTATGCTGCGAGGTGCTGAAGTGGATGATGTAATCTCCACTAATACTTTTGTCCCCCTCCACCCAACCTCCTTCTTCCTCCTTGCACCCCAACTGCCTGCCTGCTTGCCTGCCTTTGCCATCTGAATCCATGATGTCATGTTAGGATTGGGCACGGAGGATCAATGAGTGCCCCCTAGTGGGATGTCACGCTCAATTATGTCTTTGTCTGCGAGTTGAGGGTTCAAAGAGAGAAAAAGAAGGTGCTGTAATTGGAACAGGGCAGCCCGTAATTCTGCAGGAATTGATGTGGCATTATTGAATATGTGGCCACGTTTGATCAGTGTTAGTGCAAAAACCATTTAGCTGTTTATCGCTAACTGTGTCACTATACTGCCGTTATGCGTGTGTCCTCATGCATTCATTACCCCCCTTGTGTTGTTTGTGTAGGGGCATATCATATCATTGTAATCTCCAGATGCTGTGGTTAATGAAAAAAGGTCTTCAATAAATCATGTTATCTGTGTATTATGATAAAAAGCTTTGACACTTTCCCATAAATATGTGTCGCCTTACTCTCTGTTTGCTGCCAGTGATGGATGTAAAACAATCGGGGTTCAGCATTTATCCATTTCAAAAGAGCTTTTACATTTGCTTTATCCTGTGAACTAATCAGGTCAGAATCCTCTGTTGCACAGTTACATGGAGGACAGAAATAATTTTAAAAACTGAATGAAGGAAGATGAAGAAGAGGTTTTTTGTTTTTTATCTTTACATAAAAAACATGGAACGCACCTCAAGGGACTACAGTTTAAATGGTTAGTTCACCAATATTACTGAGAAACTGTGCTTTTTGTGACGTATGTTGAGACACACACACAGTTTTATTTTATAGCCATAAAGTTGGAGCTTTTGGCTGCAACCCCCAGACAAAACAGAGGTGAATGAAATTTGTCTGCATTCTACAAAACATCACCTAACTTTTTTTTTTTTAATTTTAATTCAGAAAATAAAGGACACTGACACTGAACTGTTTTATAGGCCTTCTTTCCATCTAGAAATATTACTGAATTCAGATAAAAGCCACCTTTAAATTAGCAACATTTCGTTTATTATCAGTTACTTGGAGCACAGACAAACCTTTTTTAGGAATTTCCAATTTTGGATAGTTTAACAATAACTTCCAACATACATTTCAATACAATCTCACAAGAAAAGGTAAATGTGAAAAATACCAGCTTATTTTTTTCTAAGTGAGGTGGAAACGAAATATTTCACAACAGGAAATCATCACCGAATTTTTCTTTAAAAAAAACATATACTTCCCTCCTCTGAAGCAGCAGACACAGACCCTTCAGTGAATCAGTTGTTGTGATGACTCATGTCTGTAATAGAAGCATTTATTGTCTCTTTCTGCACCCCAACAATCATTACAGAACAATCACTCCTCCCTTCAAGTTGGCTCTCTATGTACAAAAAAGTATGCGACTTGGCGTGACTGTAATAAAAACAGACTGAAGTAAATGAGTCACAGTGGGTATAATATGCTCCCTAACTGAAAGTTTGCTGGGTTGTTTCAACAGCGTGGCCCAGGTATCGTATCCAGCGTTCTCTCGACATCGGCCAGTACAACTTGGAGATCTCCAACGCCGAGCTTTCTGATGACTCTCTGTATGAGTGTCAGGCCACAGAGGCCGCTTTGCGCTCCAGGAGGGCCAAGCTCAATGTACTCAGTAAGTACCCAGCCGCTATTGATGTAGGGGTCTTTCTCTGATGCATTTTTCTGATTCTAACTAGTTAAGTAATTATGCATTAAATCCTCTCTCAGTAAATATTTGGATTTCCTTTTTCAATTAATTAAACCAACTTCCACATCTCCCACATCCTTAAAAATTTAAGTAGAAATTACTTAAATTGTTCTTTCTACAAAGCCTCTCTGCCAAGCTAGCTGTTGTTATTGTCCCAAATGTGCTGTAGCTTTAAAAATAACTGAGCTGCCACTACCCAAACCCTTTCAGGAAGATGCCTGACAACCCCCCCCCCAAAAAAACTCCCAGTTCAACTTACACTAATACACAAAATATTGCATGAAAAGAAATGAACCAACACCTAGGTCTCATCTATTAGCGTCATTGTACTGGTTTTGTAATCATGTTTTGTTAGAAAGAAAAACATTTCACAACTAAAACGTTCAAGAATAACTTTAGCAGTCATATATGTAACTTGCAGGTTAGGCAACCAGCATTTCTGGTTTTTGCTTGCATTCGGGAGAGACAGAGAATTAGAAGATTTGGTAAATGATAAAGTAAATCATTGGGAAAATTGGTGTTATTAAAAATCATGTGGAGCTCCTAATCAGATTAATAATCTGGGACATTTTAACCTTAGCCACAAACTTATATTGATGGGGTACATCACCCAATGTGTATATTTTTCCTCTGAGCCTAAGTGATGTTAGTCCATTTATATAGTTTTGGGGTAAATTGCCCAGTTTTAGAAATGTTGGCTATAGAGAGCTTGCTTTCCCTTAAAAATAACCGAGCAAGGCGGCAAAGCAGTTAGAAGTTTAATGCAGGTCTAATTTTACTCTACCAAACTGCATTCAATAATCATACCTCTGTGCAGAAGGCAGTGCGCATCCTCTCGTGATGAGAAACTCATTCTAGTGACAGTGTGACAGGGTGTACACATTAAAGACGACCTCCTTCAGCTGAGCTGTAATGTTAGCTAGCTGCAGCCTTCCTTTGGTGGGCGGATGCAGAAAGAGGCACAAAAAAAATACCTCCTATGAAACAGCTCACAACAAAATTGTGGATTTTTTGAGTAACTGGGTCATGCTTTCTGGAGAAAGACATCGCTGCTGATTTTTAGTTTGTTTGCTTGTTTTTTGGCAATGGGGTAAAGCTAGTATCTCCAAAAATGGCCAACTTAACCCCCCCCCATAGATTAAAAAAAACAGGAAATGCATGAGGAACATATGCACATTTATTTTAAGTTAAACTACGATATTAAACAGTTAGCTTAGACAAGAATTTAATTGTTTCAAATAGGGCATCAATGCCTAAAAAAGCAGCATGAATATCATGTGCTTTGTATATGAATTTTTAAAGAATATCAAATTCCATTTAGTCTTTTGACATCTATGAACGATTTGTCAGCGTTATCTGTGTGTACGAGGTACTATATGTATAGGAAACAGTTCTTTATTCATTTGTGCACACTTACATAAATGTGCCATATTAGTGCCATATTAAAACATGAATTTGCATGTCACCCCTTCAGTCCCCCCTGAGGACCCAGTGGTCGAGGGATCCCCCGAGCTCTTGCTGATGGCTGGTACTTCACACAACCTGACCTGTGTGACTCGCGGGGCCAAGCCTGCGGCGCACATCCAGTGGACCAAGAATGGCCTTCCTGTGGAGGGGGCCTACCACTCCACGGTGACTCATACACACCCATGCACACATGCAGATTATAGCAGCCACACGTTTATGTTTGTGTGTGTGTATGTGTGTGCGTGTGGGGAGGTTGTAAAGCTCACATAATGATGATTTTGAAGATCATGAATTTACTTGTCGCTGTAGGACTATGTAATGCAAACTGTAGTAATATGCAATCTTTGTAACATAATCTACTCTGTCTGTTTATTTGTTTATATGCTTTTTTTTTTTGCTGGAGGCGTGTTGTAAATACAGTATGCACACCTCGGGCCAGGCAGCTTCCCAGAAGTCCTCCAGTCGACAAATTGTGCGCCATCCATTAGTATTTCATGCAGAGTGCTCCTTACTTTTTAGTCAACTATACACTCACCATATTTATTAAGAAATGATTAATGGTTACAGATTTTAACCTACGACTCAACGGACAGAAACTTCAATGAGGTTTTTTTTGCCTCTAATAGCAGCAGTGAAGGGGCACAAACATTACTGAAATCTCTTTGCTAAATAAAACTACACTACTTTTTCCCTTTTTCTTATATTTTAAAATAAAAATTAAGTCATGAAACGGTCCAAAAGAGGACATGACAAACTTTCACACTTCTAAATTTCCTTCTCTTTGTCAGCCGCAGAGAGCTGTCGAAGTCAGCAGTGTTAACACAGCATGCTGATGTTGCTGCTGAGTGGATGTAAACGTTAATGCGTAAAATCAACTAATACTAGAACAAACAAACTACGAGCACAGTGCATTTCCCTGTTTGTTCCCTTGTGCATCGTTTCATCCATCCATAGTGAGTCTTAGAAAATATCACTGACTCAGTTTTTACGTGTTTTAACAAATCAGTTGCTACACTAAAGGGAGTTTGCAGGGGCAGCTAATTAAAATTAGTGGTTAAGTAGATGTACTTGTGGTATTTCATAATTTTTGTATTAGGAAAAAAAAATAACGTAGCACTTGCACACCTACTCAATACATGTGGTTAATTACACTCCTACTTCAGTAGACTTTATATTGCGAGTGTCAGCCATGCCTTCCACCCGGAAGTAGAGCACATGGTTTCCAGACATCTCTTGCATTCCTTGCTTTACAGTCACGACACAACTTGAAAGCCACAAAGATCCAAGACATGTTTTATTAACCCCCTGCCAGAGTTTTTCTTTTATACACACATATAGGCAGGAAATGTATTTGGTGACACCTTGCACACAGTCACAGTGTTATTTTTCTTCCATGTTCAGATTCCTCGCGCTCCTGCATATTCTCCTGTACACATGAAAGCAGGTCTGCAAGCGCACAGACACTCGCTCACATATGCACACTCGTGCTTTTATATGCACAGAGATGCAGCGGCAAACACTGACTCACGCACTCAAACACAGATGTTTTTACATCTCATCACAGCCAGCTTTATGCCCCCCACACATGCTCATACATATTACATGCTGCTCTTATATTACCCTGTTACTGACCACGCATTTAAACTACACTAAAAGCTGTACACAGTTTCTTGACAGATTTTGTGGCTGCATTTTAAAAAAAATGCCACCTCCTCATTCCAAGAAAGCTGGATTTTATGTTCATGTTGGCCAGAAGAAGATTTATGGCTTCTCTTTTATGACTGCCACTAAGGACTGTTTACATTATTGATTCATCTATCAATTCTTTTCTCCTATATCTTTCTTTTCCTTCTTCACTTCACATATTTTATATATATTTTTCTATTTCTGTCCATGGATTTCTATTTATGTTCAATTATTTCTCATCTCTCATGGCTCCATTAGTAACTCACCAGTGTCTCTTTCCTCCCCCCACCTGTCTTTTTACCTTTATTTCTCCTTTTTTCATCCTTCCTCTCCTCTGTGTATCTTTTCTTTGATCTTACTCTGTGGGTTCTCCTCCCTAAATTCCTCTTATCCCGTCGTCTCCCCTGCTAATGCGTGCCCTGTCTTTGCCTTTTCCTTTGTCGAACAGGAAGTGCTGCCAGACAGGAAAAGGGTTACGACCAGGAGTTACCTGCCCATCACACCAGTCGACACAGACAGTGGCAGCAATTTCACCTGTGTGGCCAGCAATCCAGCTGTACCTATGGGGAAACGAACCACCCTAACCCTCAATGTTCACCGTATGTCACTCTTCCTGTCTGCAAGACTCTAAACACACATAGATGGAGCTCTGGAAATGAAGCGGAGCATATTTTTTGCAGACAGACTGCAAAACCAGTAAATATTTTAATTAGCTGTGCCAGCACTCACCAACTAGAAGTAATTATCAGCAAAAAATAATATACATGGCAGTAATTTTCAATATATTCTCAAATCTGGACGTCTTCCAAATGGATTTAGCTTGATTTGTGTTGCTTTGGCACAAATTTGGAGGCCAGAAGCAGTTCAGGAATCTTCTGTACTTCATCACCTGGTGAACCACAAAGTTTTTATGGTGATAACTCAGGAATTATTGTCAAGAAGGAAACAGTAGCTTTAATAACTGTATTACTTAAGATATAGGATCAGTGGAGAATTCTATATTTCTCCTTGAATGACATTAAATGGATGAAAATGCTAGGCCACACCCCTTTATCTTTGAATTTTGGTATTTTCAATCCCATATCCACAGATGTATCAAATCAAACACCTAGACATGCAAAAGAAAGAATGGACTGTTCAAAAGAGCTCACTGAAATCACACGTAGCACTGTAATAGGATGCCACTGTTACAAAATAGAATTCATGAAATTTCTTCCCTCCTAAATGTTCCAAAATCAGCTGTGAGAAGAGTTATTGCAAAGCATTTATAAACTATAGAAACTCAGACACATTCCCAACACTCTGCTGACTTAATAACTGCAGGTTTCCAAACCTCCTCTGGCATTCATGCAACATCAGCACAAAAACTGTGCACAGGGCGCTTCACGGCATAGGTTTCCAAGGCTGTAATATGTAGGTGCCCCAGTACTTTTGTTCATATAGTATGCAGTCATTATATTATTCACACTTATGATCTCTATATAAAAGATAAAGGCACCGCTGTGAGTTCTGATTTGCAGAGTCCAGCGGTTTTAAGCTTTGGCTTTTTAAGCATTTTCTCTTATCTTAGAAATTTCAAGCAGAGGGCAGATCTGACTGAGATACATGGTGACACTGCTTGCTCTTTTATTAGCTGCTTGTCATTCACAAGCTACGCCCACCTTAAGACATACTCTGCTTTATTGTTCTTTTGGATATTAAAGGGAAATGTAATATATAGAATGAGCACACTCATAAGAACGTCCAATACAAACTGAAACTTTCAAATGAGACAAAAAACTAATTAGAGCACGCTGACTGAGGTCTCAGATTAAAGGAACCCATAGCTTTTTTACTACCATAGTTCCTTTTGCAACCAAAGGACGTTTCCCTTGTTGAACATTTATAAGAATGAAGGTTTAAGGTACGCCATCTGCTACATGCATATTTAATAAAAACATTTTATGTTCATATTATTCTTAAGTTCATTTCAAGTATATATCAAATGTGTATCCCTCCCTGCGTAGACCCTCCCACCGTGACCCTGTCCATCGAGCCTCGCTCTGTCCTTGAGGGAGAGAGGGTTACCTTTACCTGCCAGGCCACTGCCAACCCTCCCATCATGGGCTACAGGTATGGATGCTTCTTTTTAAATATGTGTTTATAGGTTTTTGTGCACTTCAGGCTATGAGAAACTTTTGATGCTTGTCCTGCAGTGCAGATAAGATGTTTAAAGCCAATATCTTTTCTTTCATCTGTGTGAGTGCGCTCATACCCTCTGCCTGATGTTCCTCCTGAATAGCAATTTCTGCTTAAAGAACAGAATTGATAAAAGTACTGAACATTTGTACAGCTAAACGCTGACTTTTATCTTAAGCGACAGCACCGAAGCAGTGAAACTGCAAAATGCTGGAGTTTAACACGACGGTTGTAATTTGAGGTTTGAGACTCCAGCAGAGGGTCTCTGTGTGGGAACACTGCCAGGTACTTAGGCACTAGGCCTACTGAGTGAACATTAAATGTCATCTAATGGAAGATGTGCAATATGGTTATTTGATTTTGAGTCAGGTGTCTGGCAAGATACAGCACGGATAACAGAAATGAAGAGAAATTTCTTGCAGTCATTCCCTCAGGTTTTCCTATTAAAGTCGTGTAAATGTTAGCTTAATTGATAATATAAAAAGACTCATTGTCATATGGTGGAAATCCAACATTTAGATAACCTCAAAAACCCATTATGCTTTTGAAATATCCTGCTGGGAGGTCTACATAACAATGATTTACAACGCTTAGAAACACGTTGAGCTGTGCTGTGTGTCTCACTGTCAGGTGGGCTAAAGGTGGCGTGCTGCTGGAGGGAGCCAGAGAAAGCGTGTTTGTCACCACCGCAGATCACTCGTTCTTCACCGAGCCCGTGTCCTGTCAGGTGTTTAACGCCGTGGGAAGCACTAACGTCAGCATCCTTGTGGACGTGCACTGTGAGTAGAGTGCAAACACTCCTGAGCTGAGTGGGATTCTGATGACATGAATACGCTTTGTGCTCTCTGTTTGTCTAAAGGAACATGCTGCATTTATATTGTTACCGTACACCGTTCATGTAGTGCGCAGAGTAAATTCACAACAGGCTGTTATTGCATGTTCTCGCGGTTCTGTTCAGTTCAACTGAGCTTTATGTCAAAAGCTTACACATAAAGAAATGTTAACAAGACACTTCAAATCAAAATGTAAAAGAAGCATTCTGTTCTTCATAGTTAATGACATGTTCTTAAAAAGAAAGTAGTGAAAAAGGATAAAAACAACAACGTGTCTTCCTTTATGATAACACTTTATAGTTTTCTGCGAGTGAAATGAATGGTTCTTTCTTAGAGAATATGAATATATTCTGCTTCAATGAAGCATAGTCTCTTCTCTGTAATCACACTTTCTAGACAGTTCAACCAATCGATATTTTTTTTAACGAATCAAATGAAAATTTATCTAGTGCCAAATCACCAAAACAGCCACCTCAAGGTGCTTTATGTTGAAAGAGAAAGACTCTACATTAATAAACAATATACAATACTGTATATTGTTTTAGTACTATATATTGTATAACGTGTAGAAGATGGCTGAAAAAATGATAAACAAAGCTAAAATAACAAGTTTGACAAAAAAAATAATAATTAAAATTCTGAATTCTGCATAAAAAATCTTTATTATATTAAAACAGCAAAAGTGAATACCACTACTACAACTACTACTTTTACTACTGCCATTAATAATAGTACTAATGGGCTCCTTCTGCCCTCCCTGTAACGCTGTGGCTTGAAGTGTAATGGCTGAAAGCATCACTACATGTTTGTTGTTTTGCTTTGAGGAACAGATAAAAGAGAAGAACCGGAGACTCTGCGGGGCATTCCCAGTTGATAAAACAATAGCATTTTCAGAAGCAGTCTGATGCAAGGGCATGTAGACTTGTAAACCTTATGGACTAAAAAGGGAATTTTAAAATTAGTGCAAAAACTACCAAAGCAGGCTTTAAAGTGCTTTTCTGGTCTTCGGTGTGCAGAATCTATTAGTTTTTTAACATCTGCATTTTGTTTTTGTAGCTTTTACATGAAATATAAAATTCATTGAAGTTATTGTATTTTTGTTTTGTGCTAATGCTTTTTGCTTTTTGTCTTTGTAAAGCACATTGAATTGGTTTGTTTGAAAGGAGCTGTATAACTAAATTTGACGTTGACCTTGGTAGGAACCCATTTGGTGCTCATTTGGTGGTCGGATTGCTATTTTCTTTCAGTTGGCCCAATACTGGTAGTGGAGCCCAGGCCGGTTACAGTGGATGTGGATGCAGACGTGACTCTGAACTGCAAGTGGTCTGGAAACCCCCCTCTCACCCTCACATGGACTAAAAAGGGTTCCAGCATGGTAAAAAGACATTTTTACCTTTAATCTTCACTTTAACATCACCCATTCATGATGGCTTAGAGTATTATTTCTGTAAGGTTTTTTAATAACTGAAATATATAGACGCGAGAACAGCTAATTTAGTGATAATCCCATTCATATAATATATAAGCACATCTATATTAAGGACCTAGATTTTGTTAATGTTTGCTTAGTTGTAAAGCCATCTTCAGATCTTTAATTTTTAATTTTTAGCTAACAAGTTAAAAAAAGCTTGAGGGGAAAAAAACTAATGGTGCCCTCGGAGTAAATCAACATGCTATATGAATTAAAAATACATAATCCTCCCTCCACCCTCCCTTTTTAACATCTCTCCTGTCTGCTTATCTCTGTTCTTTGCCTCTTCATAAGCCTTTTTTGTCCTACCTGTGTGGGTGCGTCCAGGTGTTAAGCAACAACAACCAACTGCATCTGAAGTCAGTGAGCCAGGCGGATGCAGGCCAGTATGTCTGCAAGGCCATCGTGCCCCGAATTGGCGTGGGAGAGACCGAGGTCACGCTTACTGTCAACGGTCAGTTATTCTTCACTTACTCTGCGTTTTCAAGAAAAGTGTCGATATTTGCAAAACTCACAACATGTGTAAAGAGATCTACCTACACAAAGCAAAGCCCTAATTCTATGTCGATCAAGGAACAATGAAACCACACAGACCTGCAGGATGTGTTTATCACTGTAGTGTTAAATGTAAGCATGCATCTACCTGAATCGCTCTGACAGCTGAAGCCGCTGAGCCAGTGGAGCACGGTGCTGTATGGGCCTGTCGACCTGACCTGATTTATTCCGGCCTGACCCAAACGATCTAATCAGCTAATTTTTCAGTCACGAACAGGCCAAAACCCAATATTTCAAAATCTCACAGAGCGGCCAGCAGGTACTTAATAAATCAAAACTGATTCACCAAGAACACAGTGATAAAAGGGGAGTTCACAAATGCCACTTAAATCTTCACTAAATGGCCAAGTTCCTGGTCAAAGAAGAAAAAGGGACAGATAAAAGAAAAATCACTGGCATGTCCTTGCAAATAAAAAGCCAAAAGCGTTTTTTTCATTTTATTAATGATCAAGTGATTATTTTAGCACTCATTCACTAATCAGACACTTAATGTGAACACAATAGAAGTATTTGTATCATCCACCTCGTTCCCATGACTCACTGCAAAGCATGATGCATTGTTTTAATGGAGCTATTTATACTTCAGCAGAGCATGGTTACTGTATAGCACAGCAGCTTTGGTTTCATAGTTCAGACTTTTGTGTGTCATACATATGATGGCAGAACAGGCAGAGACAGATGAAAGACACTAAAAAGTTATCATCCATGGGCAGCTCGAACGCCGAATGCCCCTTTTACAAAACAGCAGAGGCTCTTTCTCCAATCTGGGGATATTTAGAGACATATAAGGTGTTAATAGGTCTTTGATATACTTCAGAGCAAGGCCGTTTAATTCTTTAAAGTAATGAATAAAATTTTAAAATCAATAGAGAATTTAACAGACAGTCAGTGCAAATTTGCCAGCACTGGAGTAATGCGATCATTTTATTTAGTACCAGATCAAAACATGGGCAGCAGATTTTTTTCATCAGCCGGATTCAGTTACGAGAAATCGGACCGATGATTAAAACTGCTGCGACAGTCAAGTCCAGAAAAACAGTAATTAAATCCATGCATAACAATCGAAAATGAGATGACAGGGTGTTATTTTCAACTTGCGTATCAATACAGAGGTCAGCGCCAAAAGCAGCTTTAAAATATTTTCTTCACGGTAACTTTATTTTCCTCTCTGATTTCTTTTTATTCCTCGTGCAGAGTGGCGGTGGGCTATGCGAGCCTCGTTACATGCGTGTTACTTTTATTAGCGCGGTTTCATTACTGAAAAGGAGAGCACTGCAGTGCGGTTGCTGTGTTAACAGCCTTTCATTCACTGTGATAGAGAGTGACAGTATTGCAGCGAGCAGGTTTTCAGTGACTTTGCTCAGAGTGTTTTTGTGAAAAGCAGTAGATAACAGAAAAATCTTTCTGCAACTTGCTGAAAGTTGTTGTTGCCATTAAAATTACCCACCTGAAACAGACATTTCACGGACTTCGTGCATGAGCAGACTCTGAATGCATCTTTCGGCTTTTTCTTGACATTTTTAAAACTCTTTGTGTCCAAACATCGAGCACATAGCCAGAGTTAAGCAACACTATTATTAATGCAGTCTGAAATATAGAGGTAGACAGCTTGAAGTACTGTCTATGGGATGTATTATTACTAGAGAATATGCCTATTCTTTCCTTAATAAAGCAGTCATTTGTGCCAAAGACTGTCCTCTAATAGCAGACGCTTTATAAGAAAAAATATATTCTCATTTGCTTTTTGGGGTTCTCTCTTAATTTTACAAATTGATGCAACTTATTTCATGAATGACAGTTTCCCTCTCTCTCTCTCTCTGCCTTGTGCTATCTCACCCTTTCAGGCCCCCCTATCATCTCCAGTGATCCAGTTCAGTACGCTGTCAGAGGGGAGAGAGGGGAGATCAAGTGTTACATCGCCAGCACCCCTCCACCTGATAAGATTGTAAGTCCATCCTTGGAAGTTGTAATCTTCTGCCGAGGTGCTTGACCTTTTCAGATTGCATCTGCCTCAGACAGAATCGTGATCGCAACGCCTCGTCCAACCCCGAAAACAAAATGATTTTTACTTTCTCTCTTCAGCCTGTGTGGCACAGGCCGAAAAACCGACATAAGCGACTGTTCTCCGATGATTACGGGAGAACAATCTGTTCCTCCTCTGTGGCGGAAGGTGTGACTCATCAAAAACAGCTGCTGTTGTGTTTGGCTGAACAGAAAGGGGACACACACAAAACTGTGCACTGTGATCCGGTGAGATGTTGGAGTGCAGTAGATTAGATTCAGCCTCGACTGACGCCACACGTTACATGTTACTAAAGCATCTTCTGAAGGTTTGGTGTTTGATGAATGGCTGAGTTGCCCATTTTTAATCTTTTTATTGAAAAGTAAAAGTGTTAAAAAAGTGAAAATCTCTTTGACTTTAGTGTTCAAAATCGTATTAAACGATCCAACTAATAAATCACAGCTAAATGCGTTTGCCGTTTTTACAATTTACAACAAATTGGTGTGTGACAGGCAGCTATTAAATCGACTGTAACTCACGCCATCACAAAATAGCTATGACATATTTTTCTATTACTGACAAAGTTGTTTCTACAAGCCTTTAAATGTCACTGCCCATGTTTTGTAGGACACTTAAATTACCACTATTTCACCAATGAACAAATACATTGGCTCTGGTCAGACAGTGGATGCACGTGTGCATTTCAACTTTCAGATGGTCGTTAGCTGTTACAAATAAAAGACCAAGCTCACATCAATGTGTAATCCTGCAACATCCACCATGCATGTATGTTCACTATTCTTTTAAAGTCAAATATGTGGAAAAAAATGAAATAATCAGAGAAAACGAACCAAGAAAAGTTGAAGTTTCTTTAAATGAATCATCTCCTCAGAATCCTCCACCATCTCTCAGGGATGCAGTGGTGCTTGTCCCTCTATTTTGGGAATCGATTGTAAACATGACAAGTTTCACAGTGATGGAATCAATCACATTACAACGCCAGCCAAGTGTTGGTTTCAGATTTATTTCACTGTCTACAACCTTTGGTGTAGTTTAGTTATATCAGGATCAATCAAAGTATTGATCATCCCTTCCTTTTATTATGATGTAAGGTTCATTTTTCAACACAGGAGTAAAAACTGTCCAGTTTAATTAAGGAAAAAAACAAAGTAGGTATAGATTTCTTTGGGCAAAAATGTAATTTACTTATGATATATTCACCTTGGAGTATTTTAATTCATATGCTAGTTTACTTACTTAGCCTTTGGTAAGACCAGCTAACATTTTAAGCCTTTGATTGTTTTCAGGCTATCCGACCGATGGCTCTGGTATCCTGGTAACAGCTAGCGAGTACATGACTGTGAAGTATTCATTATTTGTGAATGCAGAACAAAAATGTAAACAAATAAATAAAATGGGGCATTTATTTAAAGCCTGCTTAAACGTGACCAGTTCATACCACACACATCTCAAGTGGACTACAGACAGAAACCAGTCACCACCTGTCACCACCTATGCTCCTTCCCTATGTGCATGTGCAGATGTTATATTGTGACCCCTTCAAACGTGGTTATCGCCTGATTGGAAGGTTGGAGAGGTGTGTTGCTGAAAGATTTTAATCGTGTAACAGTGAGTGAACCTATTTCCCTTCTCAATCTGCTTTTATACATTTGCCCTTGACTAAGGCATTACACAACCCACACCTCCTCCAGTGCTGTGTGTGGGTTAAAGGTCTTCCTTTGAGCTCAGGTGTGACTTTGTAAAGATGTAGGATTGCGATCACTGAAATGAACACTTTCAGACTATTTTACCCAAGACTGACTCAGTTTTCTTGAAAAATGCCATCAGTATAACTCAAAAAAATGCCATAATCACATAAATTTCTAGCCGACATATAAAGACAATCAGCATCCAGACAGTGTCCAATTTAGCAAGGATCCGCCTGTACGCCCAAATCTCAGTTCAGTAATCCTTTTCAAAGTAAGCACCATCATTTCTTTTAAAAGAAAGCTCTCTCTCAGATTGCCTTTCCAGAAAACTGTAATTGAGTATCCGCCTGAATTTGCCATACCAGCAGCTGCGTGTGCTGTTTTTCTCCTAAAGTCACTGAGCGCAATGCCTGACCGTTCTCTAATTTAATTTAAAGTGAGTTTTATATAAGTTAAACTATAAGTGGTATAAAAATTTCAAAAAGAGCACGGCGACCAGTATGCACTCATATCACAAAAAGAAGCAAAAAGAACTGAAATAAATCCACTTACGCCATTTGAGTTTGAAGGCTAGAATGAGTGAGAGAGAGAGTGGGGGTGAAGTAGATCGAAATGAGAAGAAGAGAGATGGAGGGAGAGCAAAATTTTGTACCTTTCAGCGTCAATTATCCAATTGTGCAGTGCCGACATGACAGAAATCAGAGCTTTTAGAAAGCTTCAGCCCCCTGCTGCATTGGCAGAGAGCTCAGAGCGTATAATGTGATATGACATTATAGTCTAGGCTTAATGCAGAGACACAGGGACTCATAAAATATGAAGTATGATGCTGTGTGTGTGTGTGTGTGTATGTAAAAGTGTAGGCAATGTGTGTGTGTCCATATTGCAAGCAATGAGAGACTGAGAAAGAGGGACAGAAATGCAGAGAGAGGTGGTGCAACATAATTATTGTGAGGAAGCGCGATTAAAAAAAGAGAGAAAGAGTGAAGAAAATGAAGCGTTACCCAAAAACTGTGTCCCTGGTTGAGTCTTTAATGACATCCGCTTTTTTATTTTTTCAAGCCAGGTTAAGAGGTACATTAGCCCAACATTTGGGTGTATGTATATTTGATATTGTTATGCTTCATATTTAATACCCTGGGAATTCCACCTCAGCAGATTTTAAGTAGAAAAACCTGCTCGCGTTTTTTTTTCTTCGCTCGTGTATACTTGCTGCACAGTGTGTGCGTCTCTTCTGTTTAAGCGTAACTGTTTTCTAACCCATTCAGAAAACTCGGTGCACACATTTTAATTAGGGAATAGCGCACCAGTTACTAAAGTGTGAAAATATAATCTTTCGATCTTAAAATGTATTTCCTGGCTTTTGTCTCTTTTAACCTGGCTTAACACCTTCCCATCTGTTGCTCGTGTGTGTGTGTGTGTGTGTGTCCCTCTATGTGAGGCTATCGTGAAAAAGTGAAATGAGCATTATTGATCCCTGAGGTTAAATCAGATGATTGCAGCAGAAAACGTTGGAGTTTAGATAAAAATCAAACAAATTATAGATGCTGGCGCTTAGATCGCCATCGTGTTAACACAGCTTGGAGGAGATGTGTTGATTAGGCACATATTTATGTTATTTACAGATATATCAAGTTTTTATTCTTAACCTAATCTAAAACTGAAGTACACTTGGGCTGCTCTTTTTAGAGGCTTTGTAGAAACAGAACACATGCAAAAGCCAGCGCTCAGTGTGCTCACTCCACTTACTGGTATCTTACAATGTATTTACCCAGCGGTGTGTGATAGCCTCGGCCTCCTCTCTCTGTCAGGTTGTCCAGGTTTAGAAGTCAGGCCGTCCAGGTTTAGAAGTCAGGCCTTTGGTATCTTTGTTACAGGTTTGGGCGTGGAAGGAAAATGTCTGGGAAAAAGAGAAAGGCACACTAATGGAGAGGTACACCGTGGAGCAGAGTAAACCTCCATCTCAAGGCGGGGCTGTTCTCTCCACCCTGACCATCAACAATGTCATGGAGTCGGACTTCCACTCCCCGTACAACTGCACCGCCTGGAACTCCTTCGGACCTGGCACCATGATTATCACACTGGAGGAGAAAGGTATGGGGGGGGGAGGGAAAAATGTGTGATCAGTTGTGATTTATCATAAATTTGTATCTAATTTGCATGAGCTGCTCTCCTTCTCTTTTCGAACACATAGATACAAAACTTCTCTACTGGCAAAAGCACGAAGTCAGTCCTGCCTTCATAGTTTAACGCTAAAATTATGCTTTCTGTTTGGCTACATCTATCAATTATATGGAGCAACTATGGATGTTGCCTTTGCCTTTTAACCTTTTGCAAATGCAGAATAAGCCAGCATCCGAATTCATTGTTCACCAACTGTAGTTAAATTTATGAGTTGCAGAGTTCTTATTTATTGGGTTCTAGTTCTGGCGTTTTTGTATAAATCACTCGGATGTGGTCAACTTTGTGAGAAATGCTCCAGGATTCCAATTTTTCTAAGAAATTGGCTTTGGAAGTAATTTATTAGTAAGGTGTTAAATTAATTGGTTGGGTTTTGGAGGCGTGGTCCCGCTTCTGAAATTCCGATACTTAATCTCCATTTTTTTTCTGGGTCAGCTTCTTGTGATAGGCAACAGGATTTTACATCAACTATGAATAAGAACTTTGAAATATCAGTTGGATATTTCATAGTAAAGATTTCTATATCTCTTCATTCCCAGATGCTTCTCACTCATCTAGATGTGTGACTCAACTGAAAAAAGGCGATATCACGTAGCTTCATCATAATAATTAACAAGCTTATTCCAAACTTGATGACGGTTGGTTGTCTGCTTTGTACGGGGCCCTACAAGGGACATGGGAGGAAAAAAATGAGGATGAACTTTTGCAAGATCTCGCAAAAAAGACCGCATCTTTCGCAGGTCGCATTTGAAGGCCGAGTCGGTAGCTGTGTCCCAATTCAGGGGCCGCACGCTGCAGAGTTTGCATTTGTAGACCAATTACGTCACAGCGTCGCGACGAAGGCTGTCCCAATACGAAGAGTCCGCCAAATGCGGCCTTCCTTTCCACAGATATCAAGGCTGGGTCCAGTGTATCCTTCGTGGCCCAACCTATCCCACAATTCATAGCGGGGCGGTCGGCGTGGATATTTTTTTCGGAAAAAAAAGAGCGGATGGCTGAAGCGGGGTGGCTCAAGAGTAGACATTTAAAAGTAAGTACTGAATATTATGTCACTTATTTATGTGCAAATTTTTAATAACAAAGAACATTAAAACATTACTGTTGGCCACATGTCGGCAAAGTTGTGTTACATTAGTCATGTTTGTATTTTCAGCATCAACTTGGTTTTAAAGCCTTTACTTTAAAAAATACATCGTTCAATAGTTGACCTTAATCTTAAAGAGAATGTGATGATTTTATGGATAATTAAAGTGAGTCATATATCCACAAACACAAAGCTGAAAGTCAGTGAACGCTGCTCAGTGTGCAGTCCTGAATATGACGGCACAAGCAGGATTCACTGCACTGTTAATGTTAGCTATGTTATATCGCTGCCTCTGTTCGGTGGTGTGGAGTCAAACGGACTTAAACGTTTGTTTGAACGAGCTGACGGTTCACTCGTTAAGCTGAAAGAAAGATGCTTTAATCACAGGAGGCACACGTGTCCACTGGACCATCTGGGAACCCTTCTTGTTTGGCACTATTATTGGGGCGATCGTGGCTCAAAGAGTTGGCAGTTCGTCTTGTAATCAGAAGGTTGCCGGTTTGAGCCCCGGCTCCTACAGTCTCGATCGTTGTGTCCTTGGACAAGACAC
>VUQR01025022.1:61375-81119 GCA_015108515.1 Hemichromis elongatus | reverse complement strand
GTCATCTCGTAGTAACACATTCTTGCTCTTGAAGTCCCTGGGAAATTAATTTCACAACAGTCATTACAATGTCTTAATTAGAGAGAAGTTTAGTCACAGAAGTCCCACAAAGACTACAGACTGTCAGGGTAAAGATATTAAATGAGGTACAACCAGAAGAGGGCAGCAGTAAATTAAGATTTCTGTTCAAATCAAAAGCAAAAGTTTAATCTTGATTGAACCAACTACAGTTGAGTAAATTCAGGCTGATTTTCCCACCTGTGTGCAATTGTAGGTTTAGGCCCCTCTCCCTTATAACTGGGAATGTCCTCGTGGAGGTAAGCCAAACCGCGGGACATGGTCTCTGCTATGTGACACAGCTCTGTCCAGGTCACAGTGTTGCCCTTCAGGTGGTCTGTCAAGGATCCCTGCTCGCACACAAACACACAAAGGATTATGAAACACGGATTAGCGACTGTGCGTGAATCCAGGCGTAGGCATAAAAGAAGAGCTGCTGCTGAATCCACCAAGGAGCAGGAATTGGTATCATTTCCATTCGACAGCAAATAGTGTAGCCTGGGAGAATATAACAGCAACCCAATTTCATAGGATATACTTCAAAACATCACCAAATACAAACTTTTAAAACCATAAGCTTAAAAAAAAAAAAATCTTAGGTTTAAGCAGCACTGCCTGATCTATTGCTTTTGGATGTACCAGAACAGCAGATCAAACATACGTGGTGAAATCTTCTTTTTAATAAAAGCAGCGATTCTCTTTTTTATTTTGAGGTAAACAGAGAGCTCGCTCAATATTGGAAAACCTCCAGCGGTACTAGTCGACATAAAAGCCGTATACCTCAGCATAAACTTGCTCTGGGGTTGATGTATCGGTCTGTGTGTATTCTGTATGTAGGCAGAATATGTTCTCACCCTTTCATGAAACTCTGTGATAAGCCACAGCTCCGTTTCCATGTTGGTGCCATGCTTCTCTGCAGCGATGTAACGCAAGATATTTTCATGTCTCATCCCCGGAGTCAAGAATATGTCGCGCTCATTTTGCCATGACTGCTTATCCTGTAAACACAAACCAGAGAGTTATTTTTAGACCTTTAAGATGCAAAGAAGCATTCTGGAGCTCAAAAACAATCAGGCACACATGGAATCTAGAACAAGAACAAGAATAAAGGCGTCTCGTCGTACACTGAAGCACATGAAGTATATTTCTAAGCCAGAATTAATGACATACCTGAACTGGGAAGATCTTGACAGCAACATATTCATTCATTAACTGGGCCTTCCAAACACAACCAAAGCGCCCCCTAGCTTTGATTTCTAGCAGCTGCAATGGTTTCAGACCCACCAAGGGAGATGGAGGAGCTGGCCCTGGATCCTAAACAGAAACAATTAAAATAAATCAAAACGTCTTATTCTACTGCTGAATCCACCTCAAAACATTAACAATTTTAGTGCTACAAATACAAAAGTGACAAGCACTCTACCCTAGTCAGGACTACGTGACTGATGGCCTTACAAGTCTCATACTAAGATGAGTATACCCCGTCTCACCTCGCTCAGGTCTACATGGCCGTAGGGAGGTTTGCGGTGGCGGTACATCCACAAGGCCAGAACAAGGGCCAGGGACAGCACACAGAGAGGCAGCAGGGAGTAAACCAGCACATTGAGCAGGGACGGTACTCGGGGTGGAGGCTGGATTTTCACTGTCAAGGAGGTACAGGATAATTACAGCATGTCAGCTTTATGACACATAAGATATGTTAAGCATCACGTTTGTTCCTCACAGGCTGCGAGAGCTGATTTTAAATCAGCAGGGTAAGAGATTGTCTGACATCAATTCTATGCTGAAAAAATTAGTTAACATAGAGGCTATTTTTTGTCTCATCCCAATCCATGAAAAAGCCAGAACCAGACATATCACCGCCAAACATTCCCAATTATCAAAAAATCAGTCAAATTCAATAGCGCCTTCTGAAATATGTTGTCATTTATTAATATTAATGAGATTGTTCGTCTCATTGAAATGCAAAGATTCACTCCCACTAATCACAGAGGGAAAGAAGAGATCTAGGATTTACTATCTGTAGGATGCATTTGCCACTCACCTCGGTTGCCACTGCCAATCAAGTCGGGGAGGTGGGTGAATCGTTCATTGCAGTAGTTGCCCTCGCAGCAGCAGAAGAAGACCTGAGGGTTTTCCTCCATGGAGACGCACTCTTGCCTAAAAACAACAGATGGCGCATCAATGGTGCTGTTCTAGACCCAACAGACAAAGCACATTTTCCTCATATTATCTTTGGTTGTTAAAGTTTAGTACTGCCAATCTATTGTTTTGATGTATTTGTTGTACATTAGCTCTAAAACACGGCAATTTATTCATTTGACTGGTTTATTCCCTCAGATTAACTCATGCACATCTTGGCTTTGGCTACTTGTACTGGTATTAACAAATATAAGCCAGCAAGCTCTTGTTATTTATTTATTTTTCTACAGCCAAATTTTCATCTTTTCACTCCTCTTAAGACAGCAGATGTTCCCAATTCTGAGGAATCACAGGATTTCTCACACTTTATGCATCTGCATATTCCTCCCATTAACCATTGACACTAAATGTTCATGTTCTCATAATTCCCCACCTGCTCCATTGCTCTTCAATTACTACAACCATTTTATGGAGCTTTTCACACAGATTAAATTGACCAGCAATTTTTTTTTTCATATTGTAATTACCCTCAGCAGCTCATGGTTAAATGAAGATTTCAGCATCTTGTACCTAAACCTACAATTTCTTACATATGCCACTCTAGCTTTTACTCACATGTTGGTAATGCTCAAATTTTACACTAACATTCAGTGAAATCGTCATTTAATTGCCATTTGGCAACTCACAACATCTGCATTAATCTAGCAAATTATCCCAAAGTATTAGAAAGGACAATAAAAGCCACATAAAATACACATTTTAAAGCACACACACACACACACACACACAGTTGGTGTCATGTAGGATCAATTATCGCAGCTCTCTTTTCTCCAGCTTGCCTTTCCGTGCCACGAGAGGACTCCAGCTTGTTGGAAAGGCTGCGGCTAGAATGTTAATAACTGGAAAGTTTGATTGTGGCACTCAGTGAAATGCCGACTTCTGATAAAGGCCAGTTTTAAATTCTCCTCCGGACTTACAAAATCCTGCGTGGCCTCATGTCACCGTATGTATCTGCCATCATTGGGCTGAGCTATGCGCTGCGCTGCTCACAGAGGCTATCTGGCTATTTGCACAAATATGTGTTGGCTGCAGAGAACTTTCCCCGACACAAATACCCACACTTGGAAATGATTTGCTCAAAATTACCTGGCATCAGCTTCTTAATATCCATATTTGTCACTACTCTCAGATTTATACCATTCTACAGTGAATATGTTTAGGTTTTGCCAAGTAATCAAACAAAACAAGCAATCTCAAGATGAATATCTGTGACCCTGAATGGGCTAAGTGGCTAATATGGACACCTGAATATATCTTATGCTTCATGCACAAGACGTGGCGTGTATTTTAAATCGTCTCAGTATACCTGAATGATTGATTGCTTGACAGCACCTTAAGCAATATAAAATTGGGCCACAGTTAATCTGATTTTCTTGTTATATGTGGTTGCTTTCAGGGCATGCAACTGACATGGTTTCACCCTTTAAAACATCACAAGGCAAAATGAAAAAGATCCTTTAAACATTCAAAGAGCATGAGATGGTTGCCTGCTCTGTGAGATCACAAGGCCAAATGGTGATATGAGAAAAAGAGAAAAATAGATTACTCTCCCGTTTGACTAAAGGCAGCAAAAACCTTTTTTTTTTAATTTGTCTTTAACTGTGCAAAGTGAGAAAGGGACACAAAAAAGATGAACTGAACTATACGCAGCTACTGAGGGAACCTTTTCTGTTGTCCTCACTGTCAGTCAGTCAGTCTGGGTGCAAGCCAGGTACATGAAATATAAATGCAAATTCGCAGCGGCGAATGACCTCGCACGGTTATCCGACCTGTCATAGCAGTTGAAGTCATCCAACCAGCAGCCTTTCTTCACCAGTTTGATGGTCCCTGAGGAGTTGAGCCAGGAGGCATAACAGTGCAGTCGCTTGTCCTTTTCCCCCTCGCAGCGCTCGAAGCCGCTCTGGTTGGTCCTCTCCGAACGCCAGTTATCGTTGTAGTACACACACTCCCGGGTCTCCGCTTCGCCAAGACTGTACCCTGAGAATGACAGAAAGCCCCAGTCAGCTCACATCGTAATGAATTGAAACTCAATGGCGGAAGCGCCGACATATGGCGCAGGCTCTGCTCTGTGCCACGACGAAACATCGCTGAGCAGAGCCTCCATCGTCACTCTGGCGCGTATCCAAGTTTGGGAGCTCTCTGTAGTAAAAAGGGAGTTCCTGTGGGCTAAGAAATTTGTGCTGAATACAAGTTTGGCATAATCGCATTAACTAAGATCTTTTCAGAGAGTAAAAAGTTAAAAAAGAAGAAGGGGGAAAATTACAGAATTCAATTAGCTATAAAACAATGATATGACCTGCTGTGGTAAAGAATCGCAGCATGAATACGCCGGCATTCTTTTTCTACAGATAAAGACTACTGCATCCTTCTTCAGACACATCTGGAGAGACAGATAAGACATTCTTTGAGAGCTTTTGACAGGAAACACTAAAGAAAACACTACAGCAATGTTTTACAATAGCTGTCAGTCTCCCAGTGGTGAATGATTTAATGAAAAGGCATTATTCTCATTTCTCTTCTTGGATTTCACGTTAGACACACGCAAACAGTTTGTTCCATGATTATCCAAACAGTGACTTACTTTCAGTAATCATGTCCCTTTACCGTGCCACGATGGATTTGAAAGGAAGCAATCTAGATTTGACTCAAGTGTGACTTTTCAGATTTTCAGGGGGTTTCATAAAACATCGAACTAACCTTTTATGAATTAAGTGGCGTTTTGGTTTTTAAACACATTGTCTCAATTTTCAAGTAATTGGACAAATTATAAATGTACGGATTCATTTTCACCAGCACTGAAGTCTGGAATCCACGGACAACACCAAATACTGAGCGAGTTTCCTTCCTTAGATGCTTCACTTGGCCTTGACTACAGCCACCTTCAGTTGTAGCTTGTTTGTGGGCATTTTGGCCTTCAGTTTTTATCTTTAGTAAAAAGTGGAAAGCACACCCAGTTGGGCTGAGTTCACGTGAATGCCATGTTATTCAATCTTAAGACGTTTGCTTCTGCAACACATCTCAGTTCACTGTTATTCCGCATTGTTAAAAGCTACACAATGACTTCCCACAGCACGAAGTCAATCGACTGAATTTCAGTGTAAAATATATATTTCTGTGCTGTATCCATGAACAAACACCACTAACTTAATTTCACTGGCAGCCATATATGCCCATGCCACGCCACCATCTCCACCATATTTGACAGAAGCCTCTCGTTCTTCTCGGTCCTCTTCTCTTACCATCACTCCAATAAACGTTTAGCTTCATGTATCCAAAAGGCTTTGTTCCAAAACTTTCCAGGCTTTTGTTTAAAGGTGTGAAATTTGTCATGGAGTTCTCAGTGACCTTTCTGTTCTTGAGTCCTACCCCAGCTTGATGACTGGGTGTTAAAAAAAAATTTTTTAAAACAAAAAAAAGTCATACATTTTAACTGTCACTCATAGTCTTGCACAACATTTTCTGTTGCCTAACGCATTCTTTCTTTCTCGACCTAATTTTTATTCCCACCCACAATTCTTCAAGTTACTCCCTCTTGTATTTATTTTTTATTGTTAGCCAAATAACGAACTCCTTTATTTGCATTAACACCTCTTTGTTTATGAATTATAAGTAGCTCTGAACAGCTCAAGTCTTACCAGTTAATTATTGATTTACTTTTGAGGTTGTGAAAATTTAAAATAATATTAATAATAATAATAATTCAAATAACAATAAAGTGAACGCAAATACTCTTATTAAACCCCTCGAATTAAAGCTGAAATTGTAACTTCAGTTGTATTCAGGCTGCTTTGTTTCAAATAAATGTGGTGCCGCAAAGAGGCAAAATTTAATAAAATGTGTGTCCAGTGTCCTAATAATTGTTTACCTAACTGGGTTTGTAGCAAACACAAAAGCAGATGACATGCAGTACACGGTAGTCACAATTTAGCTTGGACATCCATGCCTAATCTTTGTTCAGAGGGGGGAGGTAAAAAGAAAAAAAAAAGGTGCCTGTCTCTTTAAATCCCTGCCTATAGGAGCCTGCCCATCCCCCAATATTACCCCCACTAACCCATTACACACACACTCAGAGGCACGCATGCATACATATAGCTGTTCAGCAGCACACAACTGACTTCATCATAAGAAACAGGCAAAGCACGCAGTGACCAAACATCTCACTCATTATAAAAAGGTTGGAAGTAACCAAGGTAGCGAAGGATAAAACACACAGCGGCGATGCTCAACGCTTCATTGAGCCGAGATGGGATTTCTGATAGCTGCGGTCACATGATCCGCGAGGACTTTTACTACAATATCATTCCCCAACCCCCCTCCCTCTGTCACTTACTGAGCTTTTACACCACAACAACATGAATTCCGCAGAAGCAGCTTACTGTACACCGCCAGTCCTAATCTATTAACCATAAAGACATTAGCAACAGCGCTGCTGGCACACAGGAGAAAGCTGTGCCTCAATTAAATTTTTATTACAGTTCGAGGAAAAAAAAAAAAAACTAAAGTGGAAATGATTGTTTCAAAGCCCTGTGTTCAGTCACAGAAGGGAATACCTAGCTTAGGGAGAGGGGCGCATTCGCGTTTTGGGACATTAAAAATGACCCACATGGGCTTAAAAACGCTGGCAAAAAAATAAAAACGACCCTCATGCTCAATTTCACGTGGTACCAAGTCAAACCCTGTGGACACTTGAGCAGTGGGAGACAATAACCTCGATTCACGACAAAGACCTGACTTGTGACAACAGCTGCCGTCTCCCCAAATCAAACGCCAGCGATTCATACAAATCCTTACAGAGGAAGCGTGTTTGGAGAAGGTTCTTGTTGAGCCCGTAACCACAAACAAGAGTGCAGACCTGAGAGGTAGCCTATAAGGTTTCAGGATGTTGATGCAGCTGCTGCCTTCTATTCCTGCCACAGCGAAGGAGCAACAGTTTTAAATTTGGATACGTGTACAATTATTATTATTAATAAGAAGAACATCATATATTCCCCCGTGAAAATATACGTGTGATTCGAGGGTTTAAATGAGGGAATTTCCCGAGTGTGACATATTTGTCTTTAGGGGGGCTAAACGGAGAAAAGGCGATTATGGTTGTAGAGGGGAAATAAAATCCCAGCTGAACGAGCTGCCAACAAAGTTTAAACAACTCGCAACCGCGGACTCGTTCGCGGGTCGAAATTTCAAACGCGGACAATTACTCACACTCCTACAAGGAAAAAAAAATTAAAATTATCGCGACGAACTGCTCGACTAAACTGTTGCAAATTCGGGACCAACAACGGCGGCTTACCTGCGCACAAAGTTCCCAGAAGAAGTGAACAAGTCAGCCATGAAAAAGACATGTTCCGCTTTAAATACAGGGCAGAGATTTCCCCCGCTTTCCGTCGCGAACATTAAAACTCAGGTGGCCCAAAACATCAGTCCAGGATCAAAACGACCACAGGCCTCCGGTCCCTCCAGCAGCCTAAACCACCACAGCCACAGCGCGTGTCAATAGCCGCGACGCTGCAACAATGTTGCAAGAAAAGATAGGGGCGATTAATTGACTGCCAGGTTGTTATTCCATTAATAGGTGCTTCATTTCGCGTCGGAAGTGGATCCAAAACCCGAATGGGAAGCCGATAAACCACCCGAGACGGAAGCTCGTTGTTTTTTAAGGTTATTCACTTGAATAGTAGCACCGCTGCGTCGGGAGGTCGGTCGGGGTTTACATGCATGTTACTGATCTGTGTCCAAAATGGCTTCTAAATGGGGAATGGGCTGCAAACAGGGAAACCCGGATGTATAAACACAAAGAGGGGAATTCAGGCAGCCAGCGAGTGACCTTAACGCGACACCGCAGATACACGCCTGAAATGACTTTATTCTCGCTTCCTGTCGATAACTATCAGAATTTTTTTTTTGTTTTTACACATATCACGGCAGAAATACAAATGCCGGAGAGAGGTGTGTGTTTTCTACGTCGGTGTTTGTCCCGGATCCAAGCCGATACAAGACTTGCACTTTCTGCAGTCGGGGTTTGGTTTAAACATACCACTCTTTGGTTCTTAACAGCCAGCCTCGCATTTAAACTATAATTATAATTATTCTAAGGCTAACAAATTAATCCATTCGCAGGTATAGGTAATAATGTAATGTGTGTGCACTTTTTCAAAAAATACATTTTTTTTAATTGACGGTTAAGAGCTAATGCCTATGAATGTGAAAGGAAGCTTTTATAAATGCAGAATTATCTCGTATTGCTGTTTGCATAATACACCACGTCGTCCTCTGTGTCAGTGTGACAAATAGCTTTTGCAGCCCCACAAGTACTTAAATAAATTCTGTCTGTATGATCTTTTATGCATAAGTTGCGGTGCTAAAAATAGCTGACCTAATTTGGAATAGCACGTTACCATAAATGCTGTTTAAAATGCATTCGTTCTAATTACTCATTTTACCATCACACAGTTTGAAATAAAAGCTATATAATACACAGAACCAAACCGTGCTACATAATGTATTGCCAAGACTTTCCCCCCCCCACAAAGTGTGACAATAATCTCCCTCTGTGTTTAAATCTGATATTCTACTCATGTTAAAATGTTATTGTTTAACACCAATAATCTGTGATCTTACGTACTTTTATGTCAAAGGAATAGTCAGTTCATTAAGTTTCCCAGCCAACAGAAAGTATTTCCCTCACAAGGATTAAAGTTCACTGCTTATCCCGCTTCTCTTTTATGAACTCCCCACTTAAGAAGAAACGTGTGCCTCCATTAGAGCAAGTAGTCAAGGTGTATTTATCACAGAATGGTTACCAATTGTGACACAATAGTAAGGTGCATAGTTTCCTTCCAAGCCTGCAAGGCTCACTTTTTTTAAAATTGAGAGTCTTTTGTGCTTAATAAATAGTTCCGTCATCACAGAAAATCAACAGTGACATTGTTAAAATGCCATTAAGCCTTCCACAGCGGTCCCTCCACTCTTTCTCCTACTATGACATTCCGACTAATGGCATGTTGGTGACACTCAGCCAATTTATGCAGCAAATGGCTTAGGAATAGGGTTAGCCATAGGTAATCGCCCTTAAACTAGTCCCATTCAGTGTAACTCAAGACAAAGCATTTCCTCATTAAGCTATCCTGTATTGACCCTGTAACTCAATAGAGGCCAAGAGCGAAACCTTGTAAAGATAGATGTTCTGTTGTCATGACAGTTGGAAGAGAAAGCACATGAGTGCTCATTAAAGGTCCAGCGGCCACAGCCCTGGCGTGACATTTGTAGGGGAATGAGAACATGTGGGAAATGATGCAGTGGCACATTAAAAGCGTGAAACTATGAGCTCATAGTCTTACAAAGGACTGTTAATAACATATATGTTTAAGTATACCAGCCTTTCACCTATTGCGTTGCATTGTAGATGGCATTAAATACATTGGATATGTGATGTGCATTGTCAGATTAAATTACAAGGTTAAAAAAAAGAGGTTAATACTGGAAATTGTGTTTCCTGTTCTGTTCTTTTTTTCTTTCTTTCTTTTTTTTTTTAAATTTGTAGCATACACATTACACAAAGCATGTAGCATATTAATTTCAGGTGTTAATGGTGCCGTGATCCTTAGATCACCCTGAGCGGAGTGTCAATACTCCGCAGTAAAATAGATAGATGACACTAGGTGGTAGCAGAGCTCCCGAGTGCAGGCACAGCTGCTCTGTCGCCCTGTGCACAATCTCTCTTTCTCCTTTGATTTATAAACTGTATATGTAGAAAGGACACACAGTTTCTCCTGTCCAGTGCTGACTCTGCAGACCATTCACCTGTGTAGGTGCCAAAAGACTGGACATTTTCATTAGAGCGTTTTCTATAGTTGATTATCAGGCTGTAAGGGTTTTTTTTTCAAGCTGTTACAACAATTTAATTGCCCCTCTGGATAAATAAAATTCACATACATCTATTAATCTGCGTGGGAGTGGTATTCAGGATATCTTAACTTTGCAATGGATCCATTAGTATATGGGAAAGCACAGCACTTAAAGCAATTACCTGAATCATAGCCTGTAGCCATGTCTACAATGAAATGCGATGGTTAAGTTGGGAGCTGCACACAGAGCGTGCATTAAAAGGAGAAAACAATAAATGGAACTAAGATTGGAGATGCTGTAGGATCACTACTTTATTTGAACCTTTAAATAATTCAGTACAAAAATAAAACAACAAGCAGTGCCGAACATTTTCTTCATCTTTATTATCGCCCCACAGAGCCACGTGTGAGATGACTTGACAGTGTAGTTGATCTATTCCCTGCAGTCACACTGACAGCGATAGCGAGATGGTTTTAAAAGTAGTTTGCAACCCTGCGAATAGACTGGATGTTGGGGTTCTCAGCCTGCCACTCCATGTGGGTGCAGTAGTTTCCTCTTTCCACGACGTACATGCGACCACGGTAGTTAGGCTCCTCGTACAGCACCCACCTGTTCAGTAGCAGTGAATAAATAAGAGCCAATGCGTCAAATATTCAATAAATTAGTGCAAAAGAAAGTCAGTCTACTAAGCGTCGTCAGACAGTATTCTAATTTGGTTGATGTTTAAACATTAAAAACATAAAAATGCATTTTCTTATTTGCCTTTGCTGAGATCAATGTAGATAGTTTTGCTTGGATTTGCTAAAGCTTTAAGAAAGCCAGCTTTGCGATGGACTCTTTCTAATGTAATAGTCATTGTGTAACGATGCCTCCAATAAAGCTCAGACAACTGGCAACATGTAAGAAGTGGAGAAACAGACATCCTAACTGGTCTCTATCAAAGGCCCTTCGCTGACTTTGAACCTCAGGACATTGTTCTTAAAGGCCCAGGGTGCCCCACCTCTGACACTTCAGCGTTTTGTTTATGGCACTAAAAATATTAAACGATTACATGTGAAAATCCAGTCAACCATTGCTCTTTTTCTGCTCCCCAATAAATTAATTTCCCCCTCTCTCTCTTTTTAAAGATTGGCATTTAAGATAACTATGTTCACATTTTCGTAAACCATTTTTTTCTTTATTTTCTTTAATATTTCTTTTCTTTTTTCTAAATTTAGTCAGTACTATTTTTAACAAATCTGCTTTTCGCCAAAGAAGCAGTCCCTATTAAAATGCTGAGAGTGCATCTGATTATTTAAGGTGATGGCACATCTGTTTTGCTGTTACACTGTTAAAGACTATAATTTTTTCCTGTGTGAGGTTTAAAACAAAGCAACACATTGGTCACTGGTCTGGCACCTAGGAAAGTTTGCCCTAAGCATAAGGCAGACTGGACTTTCTCTGTATGTTATCCTCTGTTTTTCTTTTAACCCTACCTGTCTGCTTTCTACGCCTACAGAAAATTAATACAGATTGTATGTGTTTGTGCTTGCATCTGTTTATGTAACTATCTGCATTGTTAACTACAACAAAAGGCAAGTGGGAAAATATATGTTGTGTGAAATGACCTTGTAACAGGTCAGACACAAAGATTTAGTTCATTACTTAAGCATAATGAAGGAAAATGTCTTAGGACATGTCTTATGTGCTCTCCTCGCAGTTAAATCAAAAATTAAATATGGCCTCAGAGATACGTACGCCCCGTCTCCATAAACCTTGATGGAGTTGATGCAGTTCTTGGTCAGGCCTCGTGCTTGGAGAAATGGGCAGTCATCACACAGCTCCACACACTGGCCATTGAAGTTGTCCCCCTCGAACAGCTCCATCCTGTAGTGCTCTCCATGCTGGGAGGATAATGACATGCGTGATCGCTGAGTCAACAGTGTTTGACTTCAGCTCTCTGCAAACGACCAAGGCTTTCTCCTTTATGTGACAGAGGCTGTATTGTGGGCACAAAACACTTGCACCTATAGAAATCTAAAGGTTAGTACATGTGGAGGATGAAATCTAAGTGCAGTTCTTTAAGCTGATTACATAAGTATGAGATGTAAAAACCTGAAAGTTTCTTTCATAATGTCTGTTATGCATAAGTAGTTCCAACGTTTCACTTTGAAAAAACAGAGGCGTACAAATGAGGCCACACATGTGCCCATCTGCCTGTTTTTTTTTTTTTGACCAACCAAATATTTGTCTGTCCCTGGGGTCTCTATCTTTCGCACACACACACAGAGACTCTTACCATCCTGATTGGTTTGCAAGATCCCATGTGATCATTGTGGGCATTCCAGCGCTGGAATTCAGGGTACTCTCCATGCTCCAGAATATACTGTTGGCCCTTGAAGTCTGGGTGGTCGAAGCAGACGAAGGCCCCGCTCTCCACACGGACAGAGTTCACCCTGTTCATGAACCCTCGGTCCTGGAAGTTGTCACAGTCGCTGCAGATCTCCAGCTTTCTCCCAGTGAAACATTTCCCCTCATAGAAAACAATCTATTTTCATAACAACAGTGAAGAGTTGAGTGTTTCCTCCTTATAAACAGTGAAAACATTGCAAAAAAGTGTCTTTTTCCTCTTTTTAACTAACTGATATCATCTAAGTTTGGACCGGTAATCGAGATGAATGTGTTTGTGATTAACTTTGGTTGTGAAACACTGGCCTAAATCTGTGGCTGCATTCTTGTTGTGGTACTCACCTTTCCTGAGTACTGAGACATTTTCCACTGTTGGCTGTTCCAAACTACTCACACAGTATAGGAGTGGACACATTTGGACTCCCAGATATATATGGACAGCACAGAGTGTGGCAGTATCGCGAGAGAGAAGCAACAAAAGCACAACAATGGGGGGTTTAGATATTTTGCCACATGGACAGTTTCCCTTACATGTGCCAGTGCTGATATTGGAGTTTGGCTCGGGAGGACGAAACAATAGCGGGAGAGAGATTTTGCTTTGATTGGGCTTTGAGAGTGATGTTACACTGAGGCGGGGGTTGCAGCGTAATATTTGGGCTGTGTCCAGATGAGGGAGGAGATGGGCAGGAAAACAAACACAGAGAGGGAAAGTTAAAGCAGGGGTGAAAGGTTGGCTCAATGGAAACAATAAATCTGTCATCTTGTTTCGAAGTGCTGATAGAACCTATTTTAAAATGAATATTAATGGCAGGAGTGTGTGCAAAGCAGCTCACGTGTCTTAACCAAACGAATGTTTCCAAGAGTTCAACCAGGCTGTCTATGGATGCTATGCAAGTTATTGCATTGTTGTAAAGCAAGGTTGTCACCAGCTTTTCAGTTATGAATAGATGTATTTTGATCTGGACATACTGTAGATAGAAGTGAATGTGTGTAATATTTTGCACTATGCAAGATGTTTTAGTTTCATGAGCAGCAGCTCTGGAGGACTTAAAGGCATTTCCTTTCATTGTTTAACAGCGAGTGACTGCTCCACCCTTTTACTTTCCTTTCATTAGATTTATATCAAGAGCAGCTTCATGTCAGGGCCTTCTTAATGTTTCGATTCAAATCAATTTGTATTTGGTCAATGCTGGTTAAAGAGCACTTACACAAAGGTATTACACCTCTTATAGATCAGACATGATCCACCTTAAGCAAACACAATGTACCCCTGACTCTTTCTGCTTCTTTCGTTCTCTAATTCCCCTGAGGTACAAATGTATGTTATATAAATATATATTTGAGGTTGTACTGAATGCATACATTGCTATTAGCAATTCCCATGAATTATAGACTGTACGGTAGTGGATAAAAGGTGGACAGCTCGTGCTTAATGAGGGGATCTGAGCATTGGGAAACTATGACCCCTGAACACAGTGTACTCGGGCGAGTGAGATGCTAAGTATATAGACTTAGGAGAGGCACAGCGCTTAATGGGATGTTACCATGACAGTGCAAAGTATGAATGGGTATATAAAGAGGTAAAGCTGATGTCCTCTCAGTCACTGGGAGACAGACATACGGCAAGGTATGTATGTATATAAAAGACTTCATGTATGTATATATGTGAAAGACTTCAGACAAATGCAGTTTGTGTTGAGTCAGCAGTTTTTGGGGACATGAGTAATGATGTGGTTTTGGGATCATATATGTTCTGTCAAAATGAAATACTGTGCATGAGTATATATGGACACATGTTTATATAAACCATTTATACTCACTCAAGAGTGAGTCACTTTCTAGAGTCTTATATGACCATACTCAGTACAAGGAAAAGTTTAAAGTAAACGGTAAATTTCATGAATTAAAAGTGCTGGAATTTGATGTTTTGAAGCACTTTGTGTCCGTGTTATCAAGCCTGTGCTTTATCTTTCATAGGCTGCAGTGCTGAACAGAACAATGAAGCTGTTGGTCTTGGCTCTTGCTGTCGCCCTGCTATTTACAGCTGGTGAGTCTGTCACTGATTCGCCACTCTATAAACATGACCTCTGCTGCTGTGCAACAGTGAGCGCTATTTTCTTCATTTTAAAATGTTCACTGCAGTGAGCTACAACCTAAACAAACCACTCAGATGCTGAAATGCAGTTAATTTTACAGTAGTTTTAGAAATATATATCCAGACTGTTTTATATGTAATGGCTGCCAGACAATATCATACAATTTAGCTCCTCCCTCTTTAACATCTAAATAATTACTTCTGAATCCTTTGCAAATACTGTTTTGTCCCACGATAAATTTCATCCACATTATCACAGAATTAGTTTTCTTAATATTATTCGTTTTTCAGGTGAAGCCCTGGACTGCCACCGCTGTGTCCCAAAAAGGGCTGGAGGTGACTGTGAGCTCACTGTAGAAACATGTAAACCAGAAAAGAACGGCTGCGCTGCCGCCAGCTTCCTCAGAGCACCATGTGAGTTCCTCATCTTATATTTATTCAAGCAGGGAAACGGGCAAAGAGCACAAGAAACAAATTATGTTACATAAAAAAGTATGACTTTGATCAATTGTATGCAGGATAAGGTCACATAGAGCAAAGATACTATTTCTTCGTATAATAATGGAGACTGTCAAGTGTATGTGAATTGTGTAAATGTTTAAAAAAATGAAACGTAACTCTCTTCATCTGGTTTTCGTAGATGGCCATTACCAGAAATGCATGGATCTGGACAGCTGCGAAATGCTGAAGATGAACGCCTACATTAATATCAAGTGCTGTAATGAAGACATGTGCAACACCTTATAAAATTCAACATCAAAGAAAATTACCATTCCCTGCAGTCCAGTATGAGCAAGGCACTTAACCCCCAGTGAGTCCTGCAGACTGCAGCTGCTTTGGGGAGAACCCAGGTGTGAACACATTAAAGCAGCTATTTTTAGAAAAAAATATACTCTGAAGTTCCCTGGACTGAAAAATAAAATAGTTTGAAAAAGCACCTATGCTTGTCCTTATTCTTGTGCATTGACACCGAGTTTCTTTTTTTTAAGAGCCAATCAAAAACCCCCAAAATAGGCAAATGTTAGAAAATCTCATCTAGGTTATTCTTGCAACAGATTATTGTTTGGGTTATTTCTTGTGATATTAGCTCAACGTTTTACTTTAAAAATACCGCAATTTAACTAAAAATTCTTGTACTACTTACTATTAAAGGAACAACGGTTCACTGATTATTATTAAATTGGACTTATTATGCTCATATACAGCTATATATTTGTATTTCTGGACTAAATTAAATGAAACTTCCATGAATACCAGTTCATAGAAAAACTTCTTCTTTCATAGGGAAGTATTGTAGCCTCTCAGTTCATCTTCTGGCCACAAAAACTTGTTATAGCTCCCTCACCCTTCTCTAAGTCAGCCTGCATTTGATTCAACACATCTCACAAACAAAAGTTTGAACAGCAGGTGGCTTCAACTCCTGTTCTCAGTCAGTGCTGGATACCTTAGATGATCTATCTATCTATCTCTATCTACCGTATCTATCTATCTATCTATCTATCTATCTATCTATCTATCTATCTATCTATCTATCTATCTATCTATCTATATGTGTGTGTGTGTGTGTGTGTGCCTCTAAAGTGTAATAACTGCTCCCTGGGAAAAAAAAGAAAGCATAGAAGCAGCATTTAGTTATTATACTGCAATGAGGTGGAACAAACCTTTATTACTTTGCAGTAAATCATTACATCATTATTCTCCTTGTGCTTGCATCCAGCACCCCTTTCAATTTATTCCATCTCTTACGAAGAAGCACAAAGGATTCAATAAATCAAAACGGGTAAGTACTTCTCTCTTCTTTTAAACCAAACATATCAATTATCATTAAAAGGGTGCAAACAAAGAGAAACACCCTGCCTTCCTGGTGACAAAACTCATTAGCTAACAGCCTCTGCAATAATTCAAAAACACAGCCTGCTTAGATAACCACTTTTTGCTTTAATGATTACAATCAAAAACATTTGTACAACATTTTCAACATTAGAAAATGAATGCAGATTTTTTTTTTCTTTTGGCTGACAGTATCTGCTATGAAAACAAACCGAGGGACAGAGAAGTGGGTACTGCGTGTAGATGAAGTAGAAAAAGAGATGCATATGGGTGGGACCAAACAGCAGGTGATGTATCAGAAAAAAATGACTGTGTTTATCTAACCATTTTCCGGGCATATGCATGGCAGATAGATATGACAATCCTCTTATCTCATTTTATTTCAACAGGGAAGGGGCTAAATGGAAGCTGCATATCGGGAAGCAAAAATTCATTGAGCCACCGCTAACTTAGTTCCAGTTGTCATCATTTCCGATATAGGATTTTTCCTGATACATCGGTGATATTCTGTGTTTTGCATCAGTGCCGAGCCCAGAGATGGAGGGGCAGGGTTGTGGAAAATGTAAGACAAGGAACCACCACTTGTCCTTTTCTTTTATCAAACACGTGAAGAAAAACAAGGATGACAAAAGGGAATACTGATAAATAACAGTGGAATCAGAGCCATAAATAGACAATATTGGATATTTAGGACCCTGGGGGTGGAGTCAGTTGAGGTGGAGGAGAACTGGCAGCTAGCCTTCAAGTAACGGGATATCCCAGTGCAGTGTCCTGTGTGTTGATTGGGCGGCTCTACATCATGGAGCAGGATGTTTTACCTGGCTGCACGCCACCGTCCATCTTTTCTGCCTCCAGGATCATCCTTCGGAAAACCTCCACGGCCGTCTAAAAAAGCGACAAACACACACATGCACACACACGCACACAAGCATACACAGAATGCTGTCACATGCCTCACTACACCACGTTTGAATTTGCTCCTCAACGACTGGAGCCTCACAGACTTTAGTCACAACAGAGATCTCATTGTGTTAAAGTTGAGCACTATTGCCTCTAACTTAATTTGAAGCCTGTTAACTGACTTCCTGAATATGAACTATGTTGAGAAATATATCCAGCAGAAAACAGAAGGAGGGTTTGTTTTGTATTTCACATGTGGCTCGTTTGCTCTTGTCTACTATTAGAGTATGTTGGCAAAGCTGGTGGCAAAAACGGTTAGCATCAAAAGAATACCGAATAAACACATTTTTGTCAAAGGAGGATAAACTATTGTTAAAAATACATTAGTGACATTTAATCTACTTGGAGGGAGGAAACACAGCGCTGACATATTGGTCTACACTGCAATGCAGGGGCCGCGAAAAGTGCCAAATGATAGGTCTCGGAAGCAGACTGTGTGGGCGCTTCGAGCACACCTGCTATTTTGGGCTGGCTTAAGTGGAATATAAATCAGAGGTTGATTGTTGACTACTAAATTCACTCTTAGCCAGTCAAAACACAGGGCTCATCGCTGTGTGAGAGCTAATGCACAAAAAGCTAGGCTTCTGTTGAGGCGTCATATTTGGCGTAAAGCAGCACAATCTAAATGCTGAAGAATATTACCTGATAACCACATTTTAAAGTATGATTGGGAGAGACAGAGAAGCCCAAAATCCCCCAATATAACCATCAACATATGAGCGTGCTTATGATGGGTAAAAAGCCTTGTAGTGTTGTAGGGGAGTGTGTGTGCAAAGGGATAAATGTGGCTTGTAGCATAAAAGTGTTTTAAGGGCTCAGTAAGAGCAGAGAAGTGCTATATGAGAATCAATCCATTTAGAATTTACCATATGGTACTTTTTGCAAAAAGAAAGAAGGCTGTGACAGACAGGACTGATGAGCCACCGTGATCCTACATCTCCCACATTAACAATGCCAGTGCAATACATATCATAAGAACCCAGTCTGATGTGTGCGCTGTTGATTGGCTTTACTCTGAGGCAGACTAGTGTCATCTGCATGTAATTCAATAAATAGAAAAATAGTGGAAGGCCATGCAGTGGCATTGCAGATGCATGACTGTAATAAAATGAAGGAGAAGCTTTTCATACTCGATAAAGCAACTATAGGCTACAAGTTATTATCTCCTGAACTGATGTAAATCAGTGAAGACTTCTTTCTTGATCCGGTTTCCTGTTTTTTTTTAAAACACATTTTATGAAGATTTAAATCCAGCTGTATAATATGCCTTTAATCACACTTCAATTCCAATGTCACAATGTCACAGAGTACATATCAGAACCAGATGTCATCCTGGCGTGTCTGCTTTAATTAAGTGGGAGATAAACATAAACGTGCCACTTTGCATTGTCTCGTTTAAATGAACCTGCCACCTGATTGTGTTTCTACTCCAACAAAAGCCAGCTACCAGAGTATGGCTTATGTATGAAGCCCTTTAGCCTGTGGCCTAGTAAAGATTAATAAGTACAACTGTCATTGAAAAGATGCTACACGTCACAGTTTTGAAGTAAAAAGCAGAGTCTAATGTTAGATTGAGACTACAAGTGACACCTTTCACAGTCTTCGATGACGTGTAATACCGTTAGATAATCGTTAAAAGTTTTCATAGCTTTCACACATGATCATGATGAAGATTACAATTTTACGATCTATGTCAAGCCAGCCATACTAAACTAGGGTTTTGTGCTGGATGCTTGACAGAAGAACCACTAAAAAGTGTCAAATAAACTCCAGTCATAACTTACCTGCTATACAATTTCTAATCGAATCCGGTTTTATTGTTCTTTTGTTACAAAAACATAGCAGGAAGTCTTATGTGGTGCTGAGCCGGTGTTCACGTTAGATTACCTTTTTAGGAGCTCTCACAGGTGTCAAGTCATACTAGGTCACCTCTGATTTTATTAAAGTAACCTAGACCTCAGCTTGATGCGTATATTCTAGGAGTAGGCAACTCCATGACCTGTTTGAAACCCAATCCGGCCCCAGAATCCTGTGGATGCGTACCATCACTGTACAATGAAGGCAATTCAGTAATTATACATCCACATGTCCCTCCATTATTTCTACATGCTTATGCTCTACAGGGTTAGGCAAGCAGGAGCTGATCCCACTTGACACTCAGTGAAAGGCATCATGTGCAACGAACAGGTTACCAAATGATGTCAGGGCTGACATACTAAGACAGGTACATTCATGACTGTGGGCAATTTAAAATTCATTCAAACGCGAATGTCTTTGAACTGTGGGAGGAAGCCTACACATCACAGGGAGCATGTGTAAACTTCACACCTTGTTATCACTGCCACCTTTATTTTTTTATTTTTTTGG
>VUQR01025022.1:50224-61350 GCA_015108515.1 Hemichromis elongatus | reverse complement strand
CTGAAAAATGTAACCATATTTGGCTATTTTCTTTCTCCCACACTGATAGTTAAATAAGCCTTTCCTACCTGGTTCTCTTTAGCTGAGGACTCCATGAAGGCAGCGTTCCAGGATTCAGCTAATGCTTTTCCCTCTTCACAACTGATTACTCTAAAGAGAGCAAAATCACAGGGATGACAGCAGAGTCAGACCAAAACACAAATACTGTCTTTCAAAAGAAAGCCCCGGTCTCTCCTTTAAATAACCCACAGCATTAAATTCCTTCGAAATCTGCTTGTGTATGTTAATTCACTGACTCTGTGTTGTGTACAGTGAAAGCACAGGGCTGAACAAGACAATGTACAGCTTCCTGGCTTAGTGCAAATGGCTTCTGTCTTCATTTGGGACATGTGTGAACCAAATATTAAATACTCAGTGTTTTAGTGTGTTTTACATGCTGGCAAATAACAAGAAAACAAATCTAAACTTCTACACAAACCAAAAATGCGCACTGACCCATGTGCATACCTATTGTCTAGAGGGATGTACGATTTAGGTGCGTGCTAGCGCTTACCGCTCCATATGTAGGTCATTCTTGTTTCCGACGAGCATAATTGGAACTCTGCATTGAAGGAAAAAGTAAATGCCATGTTGTCATTTATGCATGATCTATGGCACACGACTTGGAATAGCTTTAAGACTAAAATGAAAAGTTATACTTACTGAACTTTTCCCACCATGTCCAACAGTTTTTCATGGATAACTTGTACAACTTCAAAGCTGGAAGGAACGACGGGAAAGTTTATTTGCTTTGCTTCAGTCCACCTCGTTATGCAGGACACAGGAGATATTTAGGTTGGTTTTGAAAAGTGAAGGTAATTGTATACCTTTTATTCGATGTAACTGAATAGACCAGTATGTAGCCATTGATATCTATGGAGTAAGTCTGTGGGAAGATTGAGTATTCATCCTGGAAAAGGGTTTAAAGGGTGAAGGAATTAACATGTAATATTACAACACACATAAAAAAAAAAAAAATCAATAAAACATTTGGCAGGTTCATAAACAGCGCATTGAGTCATACCTGCCCTGCTGTGTCTACAAGCTGGAGATGGTACTCTTGTCCATTTATTGTGATCATCTTAGTAAATGCTGCAAAAAAAAGAAAACAATTTTTTGTAGATAGGGCAATACATTTCTTTTGTCCTATACATATGACAAACACAACACAGTTGTGCAACTATGCAGTACTATCCAGCTGAGTGTATCTTTATTACTCTCTGCAAGACATACAAGACACAATCCAGTTATAAATCCATCCCGATGAGCGTATTCAGGACAAGAATGTCAATATCTGCCTGGAGATGGGTCATATTATCTACAGCAAGCATGCACAGTCTGCAGCATCTCACTGATAACGCTGATGCTTCACTTTACATTAACCATCCAGGGATTATTTATAGATACAGACAACAGATTTGAGAAGCGTAGGGTGGGACAGCATGTGAGCGAACATGTCAGGGAGAAGAGAAATAGCCTACAGGTACAACCTACAAGTTTAGACTCAAATCTCTGGGGCGGCTGGGATCAGGTTTGTTTTGGAGGCTGATGAATAACCGCAAGTTCTCCTGTGCTAAAAAAAAAAAAGTGCTTTTAAATTGTCTTGAAGCAAAGGTCACTTTCTTAACTAGAGAAGTGCCGCTGCATGCCAACCGGAGAGAAACGTTTATCTCAACCAAACAGCGCGCCGGCTGGTATCTCAAAAGAAAGTTCCCTCTTTCTGGTTGAAAGTGCGGAAAGTGGGGAAATCAGCTGCTGCGGTGTTTAAACGCATTTGCTTAGAAGGAATATCGCACCCTGCTGGGTAACAGCGTTACAGCTGTAGGGATTCATTAGTAAATTCTATCAAAACAACAAACTTGCTTTAAATCTCATAACAGGGTCTCTAAACCTCTAAACCATGTTAAAACCCACAAAGCTAAGGTGGAATATACACAATGCGTCCAAATGCATTCCACTTACTGTCACATGTGGTGCTACTACGACTCAGACAGCAGCGTATAAAGCTACCTTGTGTTTTACATACAAAAAGTTACTGTGTGATATCTGCATTCATATAAGAGCAGTTAAAAATCTAATAGAGCCCAACTGATACTGGTCCTGCTGATATATCGGCGGGGGTCTATTAAATTGACAAATAGCTAATAAAGGCAAATATGAACTATAATAGCTATTATAATACCTAATATCTCTATTGTTAGCTATTTTCTCATGTACAGGCATCAAAAGACAATAAATGAACATTTAAAAAGTAAAGAAGAGATGGGAGAAACACCCTTCAAGATATGTGTGTTGATGTTGCATAGTTTGTCCACCAGAGGACCCTGTGCGACTTTACTCTTGCCAGCAGGTGTTTGGATACCACAAACACAGCAAACACCTGATTTGAGCAGTCTAACATAGCACAAATAGGTAATTCATGACTTACAGTGACAATAAGCCAAGGTTGTTTTTAATAAGCACTGTTGTGTTTTTCTTAGTAGGGACTCGCAAATAATAATACAATGAATAAATGTAAATCTGTTTATGCTTCACATCTGAAAGAAAAAAAATATATCCGATAATATATCTGATTTTTAAATCACTAAATATTGACATAAGTCTTGAAAATCCTTTTATTGGTTAATGTTACATCCAACCAAAAAACAAGGCATGTACTCCTGATGTAGTATAAATATAAATCAGTTATGAAAGAAAAACAACTGTCACTCCGTGAAATGGTGGTTCCTCCTTCCTGAGGTACTTTAAACAACCGTAAAGCTGGAAAGCGTAAGCTAACACTTCCTCGTTCCAGCTTTTCAGGTGTGAGAGTTGGCTGTAAGCAAATCTGAGTGTGGGGCCGACAGTAAATAACAAATAACGAGGAACACGATGTTCTGACCTTACAGAAGATGCACCAGTAAGGATTTATTCATTGCACTACGAAGAGCATTTAATGATAAACTGACACATTTGTAGTGCTGGGATGATAAATAAGGATAAACTTGATATTCAGCTTTGCTGGTACACACTGAGCAGCAATGCTGAGGATAGGATATTATGGGGATATTACAGTTATTTTGGGCCCAATACATGTAGGTTTCAGCTACTGACTGACAAGACAGACATGGACCTAATAAGTCGTGTGCCACCTCATGCAAACAGATTCCTGGGGGAAACAAGGTTTTTGTATAAATTTTAAAAAAAAATCCCCACTTACTGTTTTCTATTGTTGGGTCATAGGAATCAACAAACTGGCCTTCCACAAACTGGATGGTCAAAGAAGACTTTCCTGTAAGCACAGAGACGACAGTTACCCTCAGATGAACGAAGTCAGTGTAGCAATGAAGGGATAAAATCTATAGAAGTCATCATTATGATTGTTTTTGTCAAGATCAGTCTCTATGAGTGAATGTAGCCATACAATGATACAACAAATCCAAATATAAAGCTTAATACCTGTGAAAACGCGCCACGTGAAGCGCGCTGTAATACTGATGAACACGTTTAGAAATCGTAGAGGTTACTACAAAGCAGGGAACCATAAAAACATCACGCGTCTCTGTGGGGATATTACAGGGTTGCAGTTGGTGCTGCCTGGGCCTCCAGTCGTGCTATCTGTGTGTGCCATCTTGCCATCCTCAACATCCTTTCACACAATCTGCGCTTCTTCGCTTTTACACATCACTAAATTAACCCCAAACTAAATGCGTCAATCCCGTCGATGGTGTTTCGTGGCATGGTACTGCCTAACATGGCACCGGGGTTAACGGCTAAGGGAAACCTATCAATAAGATCGATTAAAATCTCTCTCTCTTGCACACGTTATGGGAGGCCTCCTGCGCTCGCACCGCAGAGCCACGTCTCACCTGGTGGTGCTCATTCGCCCGCCCTGAGACGCCGCGTGTCAGATGCTACTCTATAATTTAAGTCTATTATAGGAGGCGTAAAGCGCTCTCACGCTGGACTTACTGGCCTGAAAGGCCGCTAAAAATCTAGGCTCTCTGCATCCCACTCGAAGCTGCCTTTAGGTCCTCTTTCCCCGCAGTACTCTGCTTCCGTTCCATACTCACCTACGGATCTGTACCCGAGGATGGCGATTTTTCGTGATTTCGGCTGCGGCATGTCTCCTTATGGTTATCGCATCCAGTCCTCGGGGTTTACCGCAACCTCCTCCCGGAATGGCATCCAAATTCAAGGGGCGCAGAGAATGGTCATGCAGCCTGCAGATGACAGTGGGAATCCCTCTTCTTTGCTCTGTTTATGTGGATTTTGTTTTTTGCGTGAAAGCTTGAAAAAAATGTAATTTCAGGTCATATGAGAAAAGCATGGAGTATCTATACATCTACAATAACTGCGTCACTCCCCTTTGCGAAGTAATGAATTAGTAATTGATACTGCGCGTTGATTGGCTACACGTAGAGCACAGGCGGGGGATGAAGGCGCACGGAAAGCTCCCGTTGGATAACACAGCTGTCCGTTAAGCAGCGGCACCCGGTTTGGAAATTTTCATAGGCTGAGTGAGGCTTCGTGACGTGCTGGGTGGTCGGGCGGGGTGTCATTCATATCTTTAGGGTCAGGCAAGACCGGAACAGGGATGATGGTCCTTACTCATGTAGATGCGCAGAAGGCCGTGTGGAATTAATCTATAAGGCATCACATGACAATGAAACAGCCTCGACTGCAATTACAAATCCCACAGATTAGTAGGTTAACATAGATTACTGCTTGGAAATAATGGGGAAGAACCTCAGTGAAAGGAAAATTCTATGAATAAATGTTTTAATATCATTGAGTAAATTCAGGGCCAGTATTGCCAGATACCAATGATAACCTATGAAGGCACCGTATGTAGAGAGCCGAGTGTCACGATTTAGGAGAAAAAATACCTCATCAATTTGCAAATTCCTATCAAATATTTAAAGATCACAAAATCACTGTGATTTTTACTTTTCACAATCATTACATACAAAGTACATCTTTGTATGTATTTTGAAACTGGATTTTTGGAGACCTGATGTCCCTGTCCATAAAGGACTTTGAGTCAGCTTGTGTTGTTTAAATGTGCAATAGATTATAAATAAAATAGACAGTCAACACAAAAAGCTATCTATCTATCTATCTATCTATCTATCTATCTATCTATCTATCTATCTATCTATCTATCTATCTATCTATCTATCTATCTATCTATCTATATATTTGAGGTATATTTTTCATTTAAAAAACAAACAAACTAAGCGAAAAACTATTCAGTGGGGTACATGCTGAACTGAGAGGCTAGAAACAAGAAACTCAGCACGTGTTTTATTTTTATTTTTTTTTACTTATATATTGTAAATAATTGTACATTTGAAAATTAACAGACAACAACAATTAATATTTTTTAGAATTAAAAAAAATATTATTTAGATTAAAGAGCTTGTACATAGAGGTGGATTAACCATTACAGAAACATAATAGAAAAAATAGAAAATAATATTTTGTTAATGACCCATACTGTTAATTTAAGGGTTCTGTGACATGAACCTTAGACTAGTTGGTGGTCTGCTAAATTTGTTAAGTGTTTTTTTTTTTGCTTGCATGATTCAGTGTCAGTGTTAAAAAGTGCTTCGACTTAGGCTCATTACTGCAGGTAAAAAGTATTACTGTAATAGCGCCCGATGATTTAAAAGGCCTGGGCTGCTCTAAAGAAATCCTACTTCAGTTATCTCAGCATTGGCCACTAGATGTCCCCAGAGCACCATTTATAGCTACCTAGGCCTCACTGGAGTACCACAGCCCTATGTGCACAAATAACTGTTTTATATTCCCACTGAAACATCAACTACTAATTATTGTTTGTTTCCATCTCTCGTTTTTGCATCACATTTAAAAAACTGCCCTGTCGCTTCACACTACCGAGCCATAACAAGTCCCCGAACAGTGAGGCACAACCACCTAATGCATAAATCACACTGCACACATCCATGATTGTTTGGGCTGATAGCAAATGCTAAAATACCCATCTCTTAATATAACTAAAACCTTAAACTAAACCACAGGCATGCAACAATACCATAGGAACCCAGGCCGCAATTAGTGGGTTAAGCCCATCTGCGGACTGGAATTCAAGGCAGGCGTGGAGAAGGTGGTGGGATAATGAGAGTCCTCTTTGCTTTTAAAACTGTAATGTTACTCATGTCTGCCAATCATCTCTCAGCACAAACACAAGCAATTCACCCAGTAAAGCTGGATTTTGTGGACAGAGCAGCCGAACATCAGTTTAGAAAGTTCTGGTGGCAGAACTCTTGAAATAATTATATACACTCCCAAAAATAGCAGCACGCAGGCCCAAGCTGTGCAGTTCTTATTGCCCTGTGACCGAGGAAATCCCCAGTTTCCCTGTCACGTCCTGGGCCATTACTACTTAATCACAGAAATGTCCAACTCCCCGTCAGTAAGACCCAACTGTTTTGCCTCCACACACACTTCTCAGCAGTAGAGACAAGAAATCACTGGTGTCAGCAATAGGCGATTTGTTCTGCATGACATTGGGTGTCAGAAAATATGGTGCATGCAATCACTGGACACACAAATGCACACTCATACACACGAACACTGTCACTTTCTCTGCCTCTCCCACTCAAACACGTACAAACACACACACACACATGCTCAGGAAATTATGATGACCAAGAATAGGTCATACTGTTAATACAGCCATGGTGTGTCCAGGGATTTCAGTGTGCTGACATAGACCAACAATAAATACCCCCTGCAAGAACAACAGGTGTCCGACAAGATTGTTTCACTTTAATAAAAGGCTTACACGAAGCTCAGACAAATAATACATTGAGCTGTTTTAGAAATGTTGCCCTTTTTATTGCTCCACGCCATCGAAGTTTCTTTTTTTTCGCACCTGCAAGTTTTATCACGCTGGTCCCGCTCCCAACAGCAGAAAGATGCGATCAAGGTGCATCTGCTGCGTGTGACAGGTAATGTCATGAGACTGGTATTCAAGTCCAGTCTTGGGTGTGGTTTAAAAAAATGCTTTAAATTTTTAGTCTCTAATTTCTTTAGCTATATGGGAGGTAATGGACATGCAGCTGGAGCTTGCGTTTCTGAATCCTGGATTCGTGGCTCCAGCGCCAGCCTCTTTCAACTCACTGTGAAAAGCACCCCTGGCTCTTTTAGTATGCCAGCCTGAGCACTAGTCAGCCACATCCTCCAGCTGGGTCTGTGCCACCACTGGGCACCTGGACCCTCTCGCAAACCTCATGAAACGGAATGCATATTTAAGTAAGAGGAATGTATTTGTGCGGCATATCTCTGCAATGAGTCCATAGCTGCACGATGCCTAAAGGACACCTGGTGCACCTTCATATTGTTCGTCTTATTGAGATTTTTATCCACCTAGCTCGGCTTTTTTAGCAGACAGATTCCCACTTCAGGCTGTGCCTCAGCTGTTGGACTGAGTCCAGAGTCACACAGGCCTGAAAGACAGCCATCGTTATCCAACTCTCACAAGGTGTCATTGTAGGGGTCCAATGATTACCATATCAGCACCACATGAAACATTTATGGCTTGCTGGCAGTGATGGTCTGGCAAGCATCCTAATTTCTAGAACAGAGCCTGTCAGATCCTATTGTTTCAAGTTCTGGTGGCGTGAACAGAAAAATCATCAGCCCTGAAACTTCTGTCACTTGCAGTCAAAACAAAGACTCCAATATGAGTTTCTCTATAACACCTGACACACAGCCACACACAATAGGTGGTTTATTCTAACTGGCAATGACATTTTCCCTATTTTATTGTCCTTCTGCTGAACTGCTAAATTGCTCTTTTAATGCAAACATGTGCTACACTTGCTGTCACCATGACTTCAGGATCAGCCCGATGATCACTGCGAACTGCACTTTTTGTCATTTCTTTTGCAGAAGATGAAAATAGAGAATGTGTATCACAATAAAAATAGCCAGAATCATGCTAAAGTTGCTATGATCAGCACCGTAAAAAATGCAGTAGTTTAAAGATATATATGTGGAAAGAGTTGCTCCAACAGATGATTAAGACTCATTCGTTTTAGATTTAACAGGCAGCTTTTCAGCAAAAAGCACTGATAAAATGAATAAACTGCACCAAATCACTGCCAATATCAGCCGACAGTTGGTTTAAACCCAATTAAAAGTCTGAAATGTGTTAGCTACCAGACTGTATCAGATGTGTTCCAAAACAGATATTATAGTATCACAACTGATTTGGGCTTTGCTTTGGCAGTACCTGAGCGAACTCAGCCCATTAATTTAAATTCTTTTCTTTTAATTTTACTTTTTCCAAGAACATAGCTTTGACATTTGTTCTGGTTGTAAATGCCTCTTTGCATTTAATGTCTTGTTAATGTGGACGTTAGATTATTCAGCGTTACCACTTATGTTATTTTATGAATAATATTCGGTTGGAACACTCAAAAGCAGGATGTAAAAAACTGAGTTAAGAGCAAATTTGAAGGAGATTTATAGTAATAAATGAACAGCATGCGATGTGGCAGGCAGGACGTTTTGACTTGCCATCTGGTGTTGTAGAGCGATGGGGGCTGAAGGAGCTAAGCCAGAGGTAGAGGCTGAGGCTGGGGTGCTGGAGCAAGGCAAGTGGCTGATGGCCACTGGGTAGCTGGAGACAACTGGCGAGTGGGACAGATAGGATTAATCCACAGTCAGTTGGTTTGGTGAGCTGGAGCGAGGTGAGCTGGTGCACAGCTGAACAGGAAAACCTCAAAAAGAGAGCTGAGCAATCTGGCAGAGAGTGGAGTGAAGGGAAGGAAATAAGAAGCAGGGGAGATCGGAGGCAAAAAGGAGGAAGTAGTACCAGGATCAGATCAGCAAGCTTGGCCATAATGTATAAGTTTTACTAGAAACTCTCTTAGGAATCTGAGGCTGGGGGCCCAACCATGCACACAAATTAAATAAAACATACCTTATCCAAAACTTAAAATCCAGTTCATCTTTTGACTATAAATTGTTTATCATCTGTTTACACATTTCTCTTAAGCATGAAGGTTGTGACCAGGTCAAAACCTGTACTTCAAAAAAGCATCTCAAGCCTTAAAAGTTTATCTCTCTGTGATTTGTGCAGAACTGTACAGCTGTTCTCGTTTAGCATCCAGTAGCCTATAGCAACGAGCAGGTGAGACCCAGATAGGATGCTCGGCGGTACTTCATCACCCCACTTGTTGTTGTCACGGCTACAATTGGTTTGTACATCCCATCTGCTGCATCAGCAAAGTCACGACTGATTTGGTCACTCAGGAGCCCAGTTAGCTTTGCTCACTCTGCTTCCCTGTTGATTCCAGCCATCATTACAAATGGTATCTTTACGCAGTGGAGTTAACCCGGATAGTGCTTTCCCATGGGTGCCTTTATTATCTATTCATCATGTTGTCCCAGTTTATCTCAAGATGAATCTGGCTGCTTCACTACATATCTAACTACAGATGCCTGGCATGTGGCCTGGGGTGGGAGATTAGAAGATTACAAGATACACACTAGTGGTGTTTCACTTAGAGTCGATAAGGAAGTGAAAAATATTCTAAAAAGGTGCAGAGTGTTTGCGATTTGTGTTTTAATGCCAGTGTTTTTTCACAGTATGCTTTAAAATGATAACAACACTTTTATTTCCATGCTGACATTTTGCACAACAAGCCAGGGGCAACTTCAGCGTGTCCAATCTGGTAAATAAATGAACATTTGTAACATTTAAATGAAATGTTCTTGGCCTCGTACACAGCCTCCGAGCAGACTTGTTGGACACTCCCTCAAATTTCCTCCCCGCTAATTTGCATTGGTGAGTAGATCCTTTGTGTCACCTGGAGGTTCAGGCAGAGCGGTGTTGCAGCCAATTTCCAGATGGCAATTCAAATGTGTGACATATCCTCAATTTTTTAGAAAAATACACGGCTACATCCACAGACTCCATTAGCTGAGGGAGGAAAACATGCACGTGCACAAATGGAAAAGTGGTGGAAAGTGTCCAGTGGTGTGAATATTCACATCTGCACCTGCTGAATAATAGACGATTATCAGCTCAGGTGGCACGCTGCGCAGCCCTGCTTGCGTGCTTTCTCCCATTTCATGGTGCTAATTTTGACCATAATAGTCAAAAGGCTTGCGTAATGCATATTTCTTGTCTCTCAGATCTGATCTTGTCTTGTATTCTGTCTTAAGAGCGAGCATATTCTTCAGGAGGAGTGCTAGCTTCGGGGAGTAATGTGTCTGCAATATGGGCTCTAAAGAGCCTCGGGTCTTGGTGTGTTCTTACATTTTAACAGGGGAGAAACACCTACAGCAGGTTGTGTAGCAGTGAAACTATATATCATCTGTCATCGCCAGAAGCTTCCACAATAATGAACAAGTCATAATAGTATATATCTTGAACTAGAGTCTCTAAAGGTAGCTCATCCAGAGTCATTATTGTGCCACATAACCAGATGAGCTTTCTCAAATGAGATCATTTTTGTCGCCCTGAGGACTGGAGGGTGTAACTGTTCGCTGAGTGAATAACTCATCCTCATTTGGCACTAATGGGACTCTGTATTAAGGTGTTGTGTGAATGCAGGAGGAATGGTAAATCCTATTTTTTTTTTATCTAAATCTCAAGCTGTTTCCACACATCTGTTCTTCTGGTGTGGAAAGGACAATTCATTTTGAAGAAAACATGCACGGGATGCAGAAAAGGAACATCTAATGAAGATTCATGCCACACATGATTATGACAGGGTGTTAGGCTACAGTGTGTTAGAGAGAGGTATGTCACTGTGACATCTCTGTCACAGACACAACCATTATTCCCTCTGTCCATCCATCCATCCATCCATCCATCCATCCATCCATCCATCCATCCATCCATCCATCCATCCATCCATCCATCCATCCATCCATCCATCCATCATACCTATCTCGCATCTATCCCACCTTCCTCCATCTGTCCATTCATTTTGGCTCTATTCGGGTATTGCAATGCCACAGTTAACCCATAATGAGGGATATGCATATGAAGCCAAGGTTTTTCTGCATATTTGACAGCATGTGTTCTGAGCCCGGTGCTGCCACTCCAGGGATGTGTTTGCACA
>VUQR01025022.1:0-16485 GCA_015108515.1 Hemichromis elongatus | reverse complement strand
GTCTCTCTTTATTTGTTGATCTTCTCATGCTTTAACTCCTGACAGCTACAAGCCCTGAAGCATTTGGATATTGTCCCTCTTGATTTCCGTGGCATTTCTGAAACCATGTCAAAATAGCCTAAACATGGCAGTGAGTGCTGCAGTGTTGGGGTGTGAAAGAAGCTTTGGCAGCTCTCCTTGTTTTTATGATTGATTTAGCTCCTCTAGCCAAACTGATATAGGTCGAAAGGCCTGTGGGATGGTCAAGCATAGCGGACAGCTCAAAGTGATGTCTGACTGGATGAGACGTTTTCCTCAAATGTAAGAGTATCGAGAGTATCATAACCTTTTTGGCCATTCAGAATGTAACTTTTTTTGGGGGGGCGGGCGGGGAGAGGCCTGAGGAATCAGACTGACAGATTGACAGATGCCACTGTTTTTATGAAGGATCAGCCTCGAGGTACTGCCAAGAAAAGTTTGTTCCTACGACTTCTTATTCAGTTTTAGCATATTTGTCATACAATGGTTGAAGTTTGCTGATTTACTTACTTAAAAATGCCTTTAATTTTCAAGTGTCAATGCCAGCTAATGTGTTATGAAGTGATTTATTTCTAAGTGATCTATTTCTATCTTTCATTTCCTACAAAATATAAAACAGACATAGATGAGGCTGAGTGGCAAATCATTGGTCTGGGCTGATGATGCTTATTCTGGTCCCTGTCAGGTCCATTGGGCTTTTTTTTTTTTTTTAAACTATTTATTTATTTTTGTTGTTATGTTTGTGTGTGTGTGTGTGTTTTAAGGCAAACGTGGTGTTTTTTGTTTTTGCTCACAATCGATCAATGCAGGTAACTATCTGCATCTAAGGCATTGTTGTCATTATTTTTTACCCAAAATAAATCCTTGTTTCTGAGTGGCTGGTGGTTAAAACCTCTGTTTTTGGTCAGTACTAATACAGTATAACAATACACTTGTCACCATCCAATTGACAGTGGTGGTAATGTTAGATGAGAGTCATTGCACATAAAAACTATCAATAAAATTCAATGTGGAAAAAGAATAATTATGAATGCTGAACATTTATGGTAACCAATATTTGCCTTGTTAACATGTTAACTCGTTGTACACCTGTAGTGTCTCATTAGATTTCGGTTCTTTTATCTCAAGTCTGCTTTTATAAAACTAAATTGTGCTCCTTCAAAAAGAGATTATAAGCTGAAGTCAAGCTTTTTATATGTAATGAATTTTTCATATTTGTTTTTTTTTTTTCAGATGCCAAACAAGAAACGAATAACAAAAGATACTTTTATAAAAGACTCTTAAATAGCTGTCATTGGTGTTGGTTGATGTATGAATTATTGTAAACCCTGTTATCAGCCCAGAATTTCACCACAAGTGCATCCCAAGTTATAATTAATGGTTATGCATAATAAAAAAAAATGTTGAATTATAATTTCTTACTTGCTGTTCTGTCTGGGTTTTTAGTGTTAATGGATGTATAATTTAAAGCAAAAAACAAACAAGGCAGCTCTCTTATACTGATTTGTACCTCAGTTGCCATGGCAGTGTTAGAAGATTTAAAGTTTTATAGCATACGGGTCAGACTTTAAGCTGACACCGAACTCCTGCAATGAATGTCAAGTCATTCATGGACTATATTATGCATTAAAGATCCATTTTAATCATGAGCATGTACAATCTAGTTTGCTCTGCTAATGTAAACGAGGTCACTCTTATGTATGATTTTTTTTTTTAATGGTCAGAATACTTCACATATAAATATATGTTTGATGAAAATAGCTGCACTAACCAAATGAAATGAAACTTTTTTTTTTTTTTTTTGCCAGTATATACTTCTGTTGCTTGGTAACTTTACCCCTCAGTCTACTGTATCCTGTTGATATTCTGCTGTCCTATGTCCAAAAAGTAAATATACAACAAAATTCCCCCCCAAAACTTACAATTTTAGCCAGAAAAAAAGTATGTATAAAATCTGAGAAAGCTTTAAATAAACACAATCAGACATGGCACCACTGGTCAAGAAAACAAGTGTGCATTTATGTACTAGTCCTTTTTTTCTTTTCTTTTCTTTTCTTTTCTTTTTGACTTTCTTTCACAGGTTAGGCTGCTTATTTCCAAATGGCTCCATGAATTGGCTGTTAAATACACATCACCAAACTATTTTTATAGTATGTACAGTATGTTCTCTTTAGACTTTTTCTTTCTATCAATTCTGGCCTATTAAGTGCTCCTCAGGAAGCACTTTTAGTGATTATGGCAATCATAGCGTCACACAGTTAAGACACTTGACACTTTAAAAAAGAAATCTTAACACATTTGTACTTAGCCCAGTATTCCTATTGTGATATGGACCAATTTGACCCTTTTTTTTAAAATATGGGTTTTTTGTTTAAATCTAATTAATTATAGCAGTTGTGATGGCAGCTATAAGTAGATGTGGTTAAAGACTAGCATGGTTCTGTTGGCCTTGGCTTGAAGCTGAATTACTGAATATAACTGTGGTTCTGGTTTATGTTCTCAACATTTCTTTTTTTAACTTTAAATTCAATTTGATAAATTATATTTTAATTAAGTTATGCTACCATTATGTTGTGGATCCTGCACATTCCCTTGCTCTCCCGTCTCTTCACATCGGCATCCTCGATCATAAATATCCTGTTCTGTCCACCTGGATTGTGCTTACACAATGACTTTATAGGAACATTTATCTCAATGTTAATGAAAAATACTGCCAAGCAACGTGATGAGAGAGGTGCTGTGTCTGAGAAGTTTCTGTACTCTGGACTAGTACTTGCAATCATTCATGGTATGGTCGCTAAATTCTAATATTCTCCTGAATGGTACATAACAGAGGGCGGTCAAGATTGGAAAACCAAACTCTCCCAAAGGAACACTCTACAGGAGCTCGAGATTCATCTAAAACATTAAAGGCTGCTCTACACTCTGTGATGTGCGAGGTTTTGATAGGACACTTAAATCAGAAAATAGGTCATGAGCAGTCATACAATAATTGGATTTAAAAATTAATAATATTAATGAGACTGGGGGAATTCCTTTGTTTCCTTGACTTATTCGTACCACTTGACTGTCTGAACTGATAACAAACCAGCTGAAAATTGTTACTTTATTCTGTTGCTCACTGCATAGAGGCTTTGTTATCTCGTTAAAAAAGTAGTTTAACAAGTGTGCATGGTATTTTCATTTTCATGTGTTTTAAGCTATATCCACAATAATACAGTATATAGGCCTTTCCCATTATTTAAGACCTTTGATTATTTATGTAGGGTTTTATACACTTAAAATAACCTAAGAGTTCAAATCCAAATACAATTTATTTATATAGCACATTTTAAAAAATGGAACGTTTGCCCAAAGTGCTGTGCCAGAACAAAACAAGCGATAAAATAAAAGGTAAAGACATTCGCATTAAAACAAAGATAAAAGCATATAAACTCACACTAGTCTAAACGCTATTGAAAAGAGATGTTTTCTAAAGAGACTTAAAAACAGGAGGCGAAGATGCCTGTCTAATATTTAAAGGCAATGTATTCCAAAGTTTGGGAGCCACAACTGAAAAAGCTCGTTCTCCTCTAAGTTTCAGCCTAGTTTTTGGGACAACTGAAAGCAGCTGGTCGGCTGATTTAACTGCGAGGGAATATAAGGCTGAAGTGCCTCGGAAAGGTATGGATGAGCAAGACAATTTAGGCTTTTTTAAGCCAACATTAGGACTTTGAAATTAATTCTTGATAAAGGAAGAAAGCCAATGAAGAGAGGACAGCATAGGCGAGATATGCTCATGCCTGTGTGTACCAGTTAAGAAATGGGCAGCAGCTTTTTGAACAAGCTGAAGACGTGCGAGGGGATGCTTGGCTGACTCCAGCATAAAGTGCATTACAATAGTTAAGCCGAGTTGAGATAAAGGCATGCATTATTTTCTCCAAGTCATGCCTTGACAAAACTGACTTAAGCTTTGCTATTTGCCTTAACTGAAAAAAGCTATTTTTGCGACACAGAACTGATTTATTTATTAAATTCCCAGATTTGTGACATGCCGTTTGATATGACTTAAGCCAACAATAATTAGTTAGTGGGTTGCATGAGGTATTATTATGCCTGAATATAATTACCTCTGTTTTGCTTTCATTAAAGCTCAAAGAGGTCAGAGCCATCCAAACCATGACATCTTCAAGACAGTTTAAAAGTTGCTGGATGGAGCCTAGACTATTAGGTGGTTAAGGCAAGTAAATTTGGCTGTCGTCAGCAGGGAAAGGATATTTTTGTTTTTTTTAAAGAATGGAGCCTAAAGTGAGCAAGTACAATGGGCAAAAAGGAGGAGGACCAAGGATTGAGCCTTGAGGCACTCCACAAGAAAGGGGGGCTGAGGTGGACAAAAAAAATTTCAACATCAACGCCAAACGTTCTGCCACTCAAATAGAAACTAAGCCAATCCAGTGCTTTAATTCCAACCCAGTGTTCCAAACGGGAGATAAGAATACTGTTGTCAACAGTATCAAACACTACAGTAAGATCTAAAAGCACAAGAATCACAGGGCTTCCAGAGTCATTTGCTAAAAGGATATCATAGAAAACCTGTAAAAGTGCTGTTTCAGTGGAATGTAGACGTTTAAAACCAGACTGAAAAACCTCCGTAGTGCCATATTCAGTTGGATAGAAACTACTTTTTCCAATAACTTTAAAAGTTTATTCCACAACTCCCAAGACATAAAAAAACTGGCGAGAAGGCCGACGTCCACCTAACCCCAGGAACCAGACATGAGGCAACAGGATCCAGAAAATGCCTTAGGATGCGATGGAACTGACCAAAAACAACTGGACCAACCACTGAAGAAAAACTAAGGCAAGCTTTAAGCTTCACCAGCCAACCGGCACGTTCACCCCAGTGTCTATGATGGTGCGTTGGTGCAGGTGGAAGCGCTGCACATAGCAAGTAAGCAGGAACATCACCCAGGGGCGGTGGATACCCTGTTCTTGGTTCTTTCTGATTAGAGCTTTTAAAACTGATGGCAATAATTGAAGATCCAGACGTTTTGGCATTCATACACCAGTTGTGAGTTGAGTTTGGTGACGAGTGGTGAGAAACAAAACAAACAATAACACAATCGACAGAGGCAGATGGCAAGCCACACACATGGGCGCCATCCTGCTTCAACCAGTAAAAAAGAAACTCAAGGAATAATAGGATAATAGGAATACAGGTAAAACAGCAATTCAAATAAAATACTGATGGTTGGCCCTGGAGAAAACAGGGTGCAGGGATGGTAGTTGGGGGGTGGGACTAAAAATTGAACCTGAAAATGTTTCTCTCTACATATCAAGATCATCTGGCAAGTAGAAAAACATTACTAAATAGTGACCAATGGTACCCAGAAATCTTGCAAGGTGGACTTTATCATTAATGTAATACTTTCATATTCGGGGGAGAAAATGACTATTTACGTTGACATCAATACTTGGACGAGAAGACCAACATAATGGAAAATGACGCTATTCCCAGTAGACAGTTATCTTGGTGTAAAACGGCTCTGTCCAAGAAAACAAAATGCACCTGCCACTTCTAAAGTTACCAATCAATACATGCATCCATAGTAGGCTGTTCGCTCTATTCCCAGGTTTCATGTTAAGTTAAGCTATTTGGCTTCTTGTTCCAGCATCATATGCAGGAGATGTATGTAGTATTGATCGTTTCCTCTTACACTCAGACTGCTTTACACCATTCTATTTATACAGTGACTATTTCTTTAAGTGGATTGGTCATGGTATATTCCGAGCCTCATGCAATCTTACATAAATATGACTTGTTATATGAACAACAAGCTACACACATTTTGTAATATTTTTTTCCTGATAACCTGAGTTGAATTCAAAGTGAAAAATGTCCATGATGAAATTATGTGACCTGGCATGAATGAAATCCAACACATTTAACAAGGCGTCACTGCATTTGGCTGCAACTTTTGGCTTATGTGATTATCTTTGACTTGGTGCCTTATTTGAAAAAATCTTACTGTCAATATCGTTGCGATCATGGGCTGCATTATAGCACAGTGGAAACAAGCTGTACTGTCATTTACAGAAATGGCTTTAGGCTCCTAGGACAAATTCAGGTGCATGATATATTGTTAGGTGCTTCATATAGGAGAGAAATGTCATGGTAACTACTGTTGGTGATCTTTATACATCTAATTATCTGCATTGTTTTAAATGTCATGTCTGTAAGAACTCATACTGTAGTTAAACAGAGTAAGACATGATTCCTCCCACTTGTTTTGCGATCCACACTAACCAGAATGTAAGCCCTCCTGTTGCCAAGCACAACAAGAACAAGGTGGATGCTTTGAAAGCTGGCCTGATATTGGCTCCCCCCTTGACCCAGGAGGATTAAGCTGGACCGTGAGTCTTTCCTTTCAGGTGCCTGATTTATGGGGCTTCAGTAGAGAGACAAAGGGTGTGAATGTGTTTGAAGTCTGTGAGTGAAAACCCTAAGATGGCACTTTGAAAAAGCTCCCTCTGCGATTTAAATCTCCTCAGCCACACCTGTCAAGGCAGAGCTCAGATCCTCACCGTAACCTTTCACCTGGGCAGGCATCAGCTTTCCACCTGTGCACCGCCTGCGTGTATGCTGATCAGGGGTTCGGAGCATGACGTGGTTGTGCGGCGAGGGATTAAACACGGCGCGTATGGCGTGATTGACGATATGTCACGACACAGAGCAAAGCAATGATATTTCATCAAGCTGATAAGTCTGCCTGAATGCACAAGCATTGCCTCGTGGCCTAGATTTTCCCTCCTTCTCAAGAGGGATTGATTCAACCTTTCTTTTATTCTTCTACATTTTCTAATTAGCTTTAGTGATTTCCTAATTCTTTGACATTCAACCTTGAATTATTCCCTCCTCTACACATAAAAACAAGCATTTGTTCCAGTTCTGGAAAACTAACAAAGCATGTTAATGTTCTTGTTTATTCCATGATCAAACATAATCATTCTCTCCTCTGGAGGAAATTTCCCTTTGGGCTAATTTCTGGCATTGTTACTTCCATGTTTGACAAATTAGACTCAGGGAAACTCTGTGAGAACAGGGGAAAGCTACTGATACTGACATTAGCATTTCATCCTCTTTGTTGCACTATTCAGGCAGAATTCAAAGGTTTGTTGACTTAACAGGTTTTTGGGGGATTGAAGGGGTTCGCTGTAAAGGGTCATCCACTGTGGGATAGGGGTATTTTATATTGCAGCGAGCCAAGGTTTTTTTTTTAAAACACTGAACACTAGGACTATACTAGGATTTTATTTCTTTTCTCCTCCAAAGGGCCCCTTTTTTCTTATAAACCAAGGAGAATTTACCTCTTATACTATCCCCATTGACTGAAGCTCAGACCAGTGGTCCATCACACCTGGATCAAATGTGAAACCAAGCTGGAGGAAGTTTTAATTTCCAGTCTTACAGTACTGAGCCAAAACTGTGGCGAATCAATGCAGAGGGTTAATTCCACTTTAAACCTTCTTCACAAGTTGATTCTGCAGCAGCGGATACACATCGACAATGGCAAAGCAGACAGAGCAACGTGTTTCTTTGGGTTTTTTTTATTTGATATCTGAGAAATAAAGTCTTAGTATTTTTCACAGCTTCTCATCACCAACGTTGCTGCTTCTCCTCTCTGTGGTTTGGACTAGTGCGACAAATATAAACAGTGATTTTTAATAAAGCGCCTTTTATGCTCTGTCACCGAATCATTTCAGGGAGCATGTTGAACAACAGAAAACGGGGAGCCAAACAAGCCTATTTCCCCCACTCATGCAGTGCATCAACAGGCATTAAGCAGGATAGGAAACAGCCTATTTCTCACTTGCTCTCTGGAGGGCTGAGGCACCGAGACAGACTGTAGTTCTCTCTGTTTTGGAAGCAAAAATGAGGATGCTGGGAACAATTGGAAGAGAAGCCACTGTTAACTTGTTGTCGGAGTTGGAATGAAGCCACACTCTATGTAAAATAAATACCATGCACAGCAGGTACTTGTCGTCTTCCAGATTTGATTGAATCTGATACTAAATATTTGTGGGCTTTTCTGCTATTTCTTAACTACTCACGTTAACCTTAGCCTCCCTGAAAACTTCTGGTATCTGTGATTCAGATTTCAATTTGGGGAAGAAAAAAAAAAGCATAATGTTTGGTGTTATCACCACAGGGTACTTCCACGCAGACAGACCTGAAGTCCTCATTTTTATTACTTAGGGGAAAATGACAATAAGGATCTGCCATGTCTCTGAGTTAGAATCCATATTCATCTTAATTGGTGCCTGGCAGGTTATACAGAATGGAGATGGATTTGAAGTCATTTACTGGAAGTTCTTGACAGGCGCAGTGGAAGGGAACGTCAAGCCCTGTGCTGGCAAGCAGCTTGAAAATCATCTGTCAAAATTTAGCATATCTAAGGAGAAGGCTGCCTGTCATCTTCAATGTACATCTATCTGCGCACAAGGGTAGATTTGATCAGGAACTATGTTGTACCCCTGATGTAAAGCGCATTCATCAAGTTGATATTTGGTTGACAAGAGGGGGAAAAAAATATGCAGACAAGCCAAAGAAGTTTTTATAATGAGAGCCTTTTGAACTAAACATAGTGCCAAAGATTTATTTTTAAATAATGGATTTCTGAATGGTATTTTCAAAGTAAAATGTTCACAGATTGTCTTAATCAGGCCAACAAAAAACAGAAAGTTTTGTTCGTTCACGGCAGATGTGGTTTGTCAGTTTTGTTTTGCAAAACATCGCTGACAAGCACATTGGCTTCTTTGGGCAGATTATCAGTGGAAAAGCTACACTCCAACTTCTTTATTTCCCCCCAAATCAATGTGCAACAGCAAGACTTGATTGATAATGATATTGAGATTGATTGTCTAAATCCCTTCCCACAGTTCAAAGTCCCCAAACAGATAGTATATATACATGCAATTCAGTGCAGAGATAGAACTTGGCAGGAGCTGCCAATAGATAAGTGAAATAGGGCCAGAGTGAAAAGGCCTATCAGTCTCTAAGGGGTTTAGCAGCAGGATTCTGAAGCTCTAAACTGGCCGTGGTGGAGGAAGATAGTCGACATTGGTTTTAAATTACCCAAGATTGCCTTCTGGTTTCAGTCTGCGGGGATGCCAGCAGACAAGATGTTTGTTAAAACAAGTGCAGACATTCAGGCAGATTGGGGCGAAGGGCAGACCTGTGATTTCCTGGCATGACAGAACAGGCTGGAAAGCTGGTAATTGCAGAATTGGCAGAGGGGCTAAGAAGGTCTTGCAGCAATGATATCTGCCACTGGGACTGGACCGGTAGTGTTGCTGGAAAGAGGGTCGCTATCCTCTTTGGGAGGATATTGTGTTTGATGAATTAGATCATAATGGCACAATTGGCAATGCGCTTGCTTTGCAATATGGCATATGCAATTCAAGATTGGAGAGTAGAGATTTTTTAATATATATTCCTGTTAAAAACCTTGTGATCACTTTCTACAGTGTGCCTTATCAAACAGAAGTAAAGTCCACAAAAATAACTTCAGAGGAGCAGTTTTCTGCTTTCTTACGTAGAGCTCTTTCAGTCTTTGCCGTTAGACTGTCATCCTTAGGACCAGGACACTCTTAGCTTATCAAGCAATTTGTCAGTTTTAGTTTTGACACAAATTATATAAAGCTGGGATGCATAATAATTGTTAAAGATAATAGATAATAAAAATAGTTACAAAGTCTGAGACTGGGATAATCATATTGGGCTCCCACAATTTGATACTAAACAGACTTTTTCTATCTATTCTAAGTAATAAAGAAAGTCCAAAAAGTTTAAACTTCACAATATCATCTTGCAAACAAACATATGTAGCATAACAGGAGAACTGCATGTACAACCTCACCGTGGAGCTTTATTCAAAAAAAAAAAAACAAAAACAAAAAATTGTAAGTATTTAATGCTTTACCACGGATGTACTTTCTCAATATTGCATTATCACCCTCGCAGTCCCTCCCACACTCCTTCGCTTGCAATCACAGCAATGTGCGCATAGTGCTTCAGTACAGTATAAACTTACGTACACACACACACACACAGCTTATAATGCTGAAAGTTTACTTTTGTTACAGGTGCACTAACAAAAGGCCTTTTAAGTCTGACTTGAAAATCTTTAGGAGAAATTGGCTCTAGCATTGAGGGGTTGAGGTATTGATTCTGGCCTCTGGCTCAGTCCAGGAACAGATGGATAGATTTCTTTGAAATGCACTCTGCGTGAGAATATAAAGACTATTGTGTGTTCTCACTCAGGAATAAATTGTTTCATGACATATCTAGGGCCACCTTTTTTAGCTTCAAGCTGCCTGCTTCTCTTGAAAGGGGAATGTTGACAGGGTGGAGCACATTCATCTGTACTCCCAGACTACGCACACCTCATAGAAGCTTTTATTGAAAGTTAAATCTCCTTCAGAGAGTTGGCAGCCTCTCGTTGGGATATCTATTTCAGCAGCTGTCGAGGCTGATTATATGGGGGTTGTGCCACACACTGGCAGCGATATAAACCTCCTACAGAGAGAAGAACTATTATGATGCTATTGACTGATGCATTCATCTGCATGAATGTGTTACAATATGTTGACTCAGAAGCACTCGCTTGTATTGATGACATTCAACATGTGCTCTGCTCTGGTTTTTATTTTTTTTTAAATTTATTTTGTTGATTCATGGCACCAACGGTGGTCAAGCCACATATTCTAGAAATCCTATGAAGCCATGTAAAGACATCGTACACGATGTTTACATCAGGAAAGAACAGTCTCATTGCACGTCAATAACAACTTGTAGGCAGTATAGGAGACTTCCCAATACTGAATATGCCACCAACTGCCATGTGCAGCAATTTAAAACAATTCACATTGATTTATTGCTTGTTCACACCCTGTTACTTTGTCCTAATGACACCCTGAAATTGTCAATGAAAAAGCAGTGTAGGTTATTTCCACTCGCTCTTTTCAAATATCAGATTCAGATGCAATTAATCAGGAAACATGGCTGCAGAGAGACTGTAAATGTATTACCCCTTTACATTCTCATTTACCATTACATTTTTATTTTATTCTTAAACTATAGACATTTTAATTGTAATAGTACGGTATAAACTTTTTACATCACATGCTGCTAAAAATGCCAGATTACCATCCTCATGTGAAGTTGTGTTATAGATAGAAGTTGTATTTATGCTCATGGCTTATTTCATCCACCTGCAAATGTATGACACTGTAAGTTTAGATTTTTTTTTTAATGGCTTTTTTATTCAAATTAAATGGGCAACATTAGACTCATTAATAGAACCAAACTGTTCATGATGTCTTTTGAAGAGGTTGAAGTTTGAAACAGTCCTTACCCCCACCCCGCGTTCTGCTGATTTATTGTTAAACACAGTGGCATTTACAAAAAAATAAATAAAATAAACCCATTAGAGTTGAATTAGAAATGGGTTTCTACTTGCTGCATATTCTTTTAAATAGCCTTTTTCTTCTTCTGTGTTCACTTCTCTCCCACTGACTCGGAATATATTTTTCTCCTCGTCAGTGCCATCGATTTGAATATCAAACACCAATAAAAGCCACCCCTTTGATTTGTTTGAGCTCCATCATGCTGTGAGAAGAAGGTGGGTGGCACCAACTAAAGGATCTTGGAACTATCGAGTCAAAATATTGATGGAACAGAGCCAGTCCCTGTGACGCCGAAGCCAAAGAATCATGTTAATCATGTTATGTTCTCCAAGTTACATCTTGGCAACGCAGGCATTTTTATTTATTTAGAGTGCAATGGAGTACATGCTCTTTTCCAGCACCGCCTTCATACGCCGAGAGTTTTGCAGTGTCGCTGGTCGTGGACGACCACAGTTTTCTGTCTGCCACTGAACAGCTTTAAGTGAGCCGATGCAGGTTAATAGCTTTGTTTAAGAGTGCACCGATTGTGTTGATTTTTAGTAATACTCACCAAGATTCTCAGCTAGTCACTGAAGTTTTCAGCCACCTGTTACTGCTGCTTCACAGTAAAACCCTCTGAGGTCTAAATTATCATTCATGAGCAGTAACTTTAACAAAAAGGATTTTTTTTTCTTTTTGGATGAAATTTAAATAGCTTTTGATTTACCAGTTTCCTTTTGAGCCAAGGCTTGGGGGATCAATATTCAAAAGCCAATAATCACTTAATGTGTTGGCAAAGGGTTACGGGTCAGAACAATGATAAGCACGGGATTTACAGGCTCTGCACGTTGTACAATAAAAGTACAGGAGTGTTAAATCACAAATTAAGGTTTTTGTTTTATTTTTATTTTTATTTTAAATTCTTATTATTTCTTTTTGTTTGTTTGTTTTGTTTTGTTTGATATTACCTCTTACTAAAAGCTTGGGTCTTTCTTTCAATGTGTATTCAATCAGCTACAGTGCATATTTCCAACATCCAGTACTTATTAACAGCAAAATAAGCAATCGCAGCAGAAAGAAGCATAATCCAATCAAGCACGGTAACAGTAAATTGTATAAACATCTTCTTTCTTTAGAAAGAAGTATCTGTTTGCTCAGTGAATGCTTGACTAATGTTTGAGGAGCAAAATCCATCCATCCATCCCCCCCCCCAGCAAAGAGACACTTACTTGGCTACATATCTAGTTTAAACAGACCGATATAGTAATAGCTCTTGGACTTGTTGTCTTCCTGTAAAAATCAAATAACTTTTATCTTAATTTTGGTTTGATGTTTTAACTCGTGAACAGTATTTAGTTCATTTATTTTAGCATGTCTGACTGTCTTGACTGTCACCTCTTTGCTGCTCTCACACTTTAGTAAGGCATTAGCATTTTACATAGTCCAAGCAAAGCAAGCAAGTCTTGCTATCTTTGTAACATCCACAAAAGACGGCATTCCATATCGCTTCTACCTATATCAACCACAGCTCATAGAACCTTAGTTATATCTGTAACTCTTGTTCAGTGATCAAATTAACATAAAAACTTAGCTATAGATTTATACGTGAAATCCAATTAAAACCCCAAAAACTGGGTTTAAAAAGCTTTGTCTCTCCATGTATCTTATAATTTAAACAGGTAAACAATGTTTCTCAACACCAGCCCATTTGTGTCAGGCATTTGAAAATCATGTTTGCAGCAGTTTGCTTGATGTTTCCTGGTTCAGCCCTTGTAAAGCAGATGATTAGGTCTGCTAGATTTGTTTCAGGATCCTTCAGCTGTTACATCCTAGCTACATCCTAGTGAACCGGTACCTTGAATAAGGCCGGTGTCTCTCATTAACAAGGGAATGAATTTCTGGGCAAGCACTCAAAATGCCTCAACAATTTTATTTATTTATTTTTATTATTATTACCTGCGATACTTTGGCAGTCTCTTCCTTTTCTATGTCCGCCCCCTCATAAAAACAGACAAAGCAACAAATATATCATCAGCTGTTGCCCTGTGGAGCTAGGTATTAATTATCCTGTGTTCTCCTCATTTGGCCACTCATTTGCACATGTACTGTAAATGTCAGCAGAGAAATAAATGGGAAAACAAAAGCCCCAGCTCGTAGCCTTTATGCAGCAGAATGTCAGAGGGAGCTTGTAAGAGATGAGATATTGGTTTTGGCCTAGCATAGATTCTGGCTCAAAGGACATTCCCAGAGGCAATAAAATTTGTATGTAATCCGTGTTTAGAAACTTATTAACAGTGTGCCAGCAAACATTTTCAAATTTGCCATTTGGATTCATTTCTGGCGAGGAGCGGTATATAATGTGCTGTGCATCTGTTATCAACATAGACCTAATGCAATCATCTGAAGCGGCGCTGTGTAATTTCTTTGCTGTCTCTGAAAATGACGAAATGTGGTTTTAAAATAGTCTTTCCAGTTCACGTTTTTGACTCTTTCCAGCCAAATATTGTTTAGGCTTTTATTTATTTATTTTTTTGTAGATTTATGAGTGGGTTGAAAAGCACTTTTGGAGGGAGGCAGCTGAACTCTCACTTCTTTGTGTGGCCTTTAAGGTGCGAGGAATAAAGGGGTATTTGTATTCATCGATCACATGCCAAGCCTGGTTGAAGCCTGGCCCTAATGGTTGCTTGCTGTCATTTTGCAAGCAGCTTGTAAAAAGGATTAGAGTGGCTTTGTGGAGTAAGAGCGCATGAACAGCAAAGTTCTGTGGTCGGCAAGGAAAATAAATCAATTTATCTCTGATGGTGGTGTAGTTTGGAAACATAATGCCTAACGATGATGGAGTTTGGACACTTCATACTTGTCATTGTAAAATTGGACTGCTGTGTTGCTAATGATAGTAATGTATGTTGTGCCTCGCCTACAACAGCAATCCTTCACTCTGTCTCACTTAAATGCATCTCATTGTCTGGCATCTTACATTATGAATACCGCTGACAAAAAATAGGCGACTTCAATTTATATATTCATTCATTTGGGCAGGAAGTTAATGGAAAACTTGAATAACCATATAAATTTCTTCTTTTTGTTACAGGCGATTGTACTTTTGAGAAACCACTGGCGGCATGTGGATACAGCCAAGGCCGAGATGATGACCTTGACTGGGAGCAGGTCAATACCAGAGAGAAGTCTCCATCAGATCCATGGATGCCCTCAGGTAAGGACCTGGCTCCTAGCTCTGTGAACGAAAGAAATTATTCCGTCATCATATGGTTGCCCATTTGACCCAGTTTAATTTTAGTAGCAGTCTTCTGCAAAAATGTTTGCATAAAGGAGTTAAAATGGAAAACGTGTGCTTGATAAATGGTATTTGAGTCCATGTGAAGTGATGTTCTGCCCCTAGGTGATTGATGTGAAACCGTTTTAAGTCTAGCTCCAAGACATTCCTTGTATTAAGGAGCCAAGCTATATTCGCACATATCCAGACCTAAATAGATGCACAGATGATGCCAATGGTATACTTTCATTTTCATAAATTTATCATGAACAACAATCAGAATTATTGTTGTAGGGAATTATACGTTTTTGTTAATAGTACATCAGAACTGCAAAACGTACTCAAACCCGACGATATAACCTATGTAACCTGATGTATAACACATCGTATCAACGCATTCCTCAACTTTTGTGATTGGCCTGTTCACTACTACAGATTCCTCCACCTACTTTACCAAGCATCCTTGGCAGTTTTACGCATTGGGGTGGAGAGTAGCTACTGTCTTATAACGGGTGCTCATCTGCAACAGTGTTTCAATGGATGGTTTTGGCTCAAAGCGACAAACTCATGAATGCCAGACTCCAAGGTTTCCTAGCAAAGCCCCGCATCAGGGGTGCCGCCAGAAATTCTGGGCCCTATGGAAACCAAAATTTGTGGGCCCTCTACATTTTTCACAGATAAAATTTAACCCAATAAACATACCCTGTATACTTTAAAAAACATACTTTGCACATTGCATACAGTACAAAGCCTACAAATGCAAGGAAAAAAAAAATGGAAATATGTACTCGTTTACATTAAAGGGAGAACATTTATTATCTCAATTACAAGCACAACAGAACATATTGTACACAATGATGACATATACCTTACATGAACAAGCTTTAGCTATTTTGTAAACTCATTATAGCCAATGGTTACTACAAACACGTTTTATTCAATTTTATATTATTTTTTCTGGGGCATTTTATTTATATTAATAACATCAGGCATCGATGCTGCTGCTACAATCGATGCCTGATTGATTTTGATTGATTTAAATAAAAAAAAATCAAATCAATCATAATCAATCAGGCATCGATTGTAGCAGCAGCACTGTCCCTTCACAGATCACACTGTAAACTGAATTTGTGATTTTTGAAGTGTGTAGATTACTTTTTGTTTTGTAAAGTTATCATCAGAACACAGGTGGATATGACGTGTTTAGAGGCTTCAATGTCCGTTAAGTTTCGCGCTCAGGCTCACCTTGTTCGGCTGAGACGGGGGCGGCAGCCGTGGGGGAAGGGGGAGGTGGTTGTGCAGCTGCCGCTAAATTTCTGTCTATGAGATATGATAACCCGGAGACAGCAGAGATTGTTGGATATAAATCATAATTCAGTAATTATTTTCACTAAGCTAGCTAGATAAAAGCAGGCCATGTAGCAACAAAAATAAATCAGTCTGAAAGTTTTGGAATACAGGAATAGAGCAAGCTACCTTTCTTTCTGAAAAACTGTGTGACATACTGTCGACCTCGGCGCTCTGTCTTCTCTTTGCTTCTTCACTTTCCGTTTTTGATGCTCTGACTTCTGATGCGACATGCCTGCGTTTGTCCCTGTCTGAGCTGCATCATAGCAAGAGACGCTAGCGACCGTAGCTTGAACGGCCGGGTGGAATGAACCATTGTGAAAGGGAGGGGTGTGTCATAAACAGTACATTATTATAATACATTATTTGTTAAATATTATTTAATATATGGTCAAAATACACATTATGTGTAGGAGGGG